>ARYC01001389.1:0-114691 GCA_000711775.1 Oxytricha trifallax | reverse complement strand
ATGAACCTGAAATTCTCTAACCTTAGGTCTCAGACTTTGAATAACAATTCAGTTGTTAAATAGAAATGCAGAGCTAAGAAATTCAATGCGAAGTTCCAATAAAAATGGTTGAAGAGGAGGAAGAAAAAATTGAAATTAAAGCATTACATTTATGTGAAGAGTGTGAGAAGAACTTCACTTATAAATCTGCTCTTAAGCGTCATATCTTAGATTAGCATTCTTACAAGCCAAAGCTCTATTTTAAGCATGATAAGATAGATGTAAAATATTTTTGCCCTTATTGCAATAAGCAATATAACCATTCAAGGGATTTAAAAGTTCACCTATAAAATCATCATGGCAAGAAGTTTGAAGTCATAGATCCTGAGACTGGTGAGGTCTTCCTTCAAAAAAGAAAGCTAAGAGACCCTTAAGAATCCTTGGAACAAAGAGTTAAGAAAGAAAATAAGCTTATTAAAGTAGTTAGAAACCTCCCAGCTTCTGAGATAGTGAAAATCACTCTGAAGATACAAGCACTAAAGCTTCCAATTTTAAATGTAATTGACCTTAAAGAATGTAAGGAACATTATCTTATACTTGAGGACAAGTTTGAGAAAAAGGTCATAACTGATAAGCAGTTCGCATACAAGATTTATCCATTCAACTACTTTAATTGCGATAACAAGTATCAAATGGAATTTGTCAATGAGTACTAAGATCTTACTAAAGCAAGGGATAGACAGTGCAGATTTATAATTAAGCTCGATGGCAATACTCCTTGCTCAAGATCATGTTGTTTTTCGCCTCCCTCTATATTAAATGACTTTAAGAGACTACATTTAAGATTAAAGAGTTCCAAAGTAGCTACCTCTTATTCTTACAAATGTTTGCAAAGGCATAGAAGAGCTGCACACTTTAGGGTATGTTCATAGAGACTTGAAGCCTGAGAATATAATGCTTGACTTTTCACCTCTCAGAGTAGTAATAATTGATTTCAATAGATCATAAAGAGTTGAAGCTTCAGGACTTGGCAACGTTTATGGTACTCCTGGATACTTCCCAGAAAGGGAGGATTGGAGAGATTGTGATATTAAGTGGGATGTATGGGCTCTAGCAGCAATTATTTCTGAATGCGATATGCAAAGAAATGATTACTAAAGCTGTAAGAGAGAGAAAGATTCAAAGCAGAGAATACAGCAATATCTAGACTAGAATAAGATAAAAGGTAAAATGAAAGATATGGCTGAGCAGATTATCTTAAGACCAAACCACAGAGCAGAGCAAACAATAGACTAAATGATCAACTGGATAGGAGATATCAAATTTAGAAAATTAGCACATGATGCCAAGGTATAGTTTGAGTGAATAGTAAAAATAAAACCCCTCTAATACACACTACTATACATTACATTTAAACATTAAACCCCTACATAAACCCTATTAAAACCCTAATAAAGTATGCACTAATAGTCTACTTTTATCAATCAAAAACTCAATCAAACTACTGAAAGGGTTTTGGGATTTTGAATGAAGATTGAAGATAGACTAGTCAGATAGACCCTAGATAAAATGGAGTAGCATGGCATACTAAAGAAGAAGTAGCTATAGAAGCAGTATTTTCATGAAAAATATGCTGAGAAAATGGGATTCAATTAATTAAAATGTAGTAAAGAGTAGTTGATTAATATAACATATTAATTCAATTATTTGGATTCGATCCAACTAAAGTGCACTACCCGAGTGTTAGTGGTACCAAAGTTACGGTCTATTGCTTCCATAAAGATTTGATGTTCATAATTAAAGCGAGAGTTCATGTTCTCAAATCAAAAGTGCAAGAAAAAGTAAGTTAATAATTTTCTATCAAATTCTGTTTTGTAAATTTATTCTTAAGCTACATGCTTATTTTTATCACATTTTATTCTAATAATTGATGTTCTTAAACTTTAATAGCTGCTTTAACAAAGATCACTTGGGCAATCATTTAAATGCCAGAATCCTCAGTGTATTATAGCAAAGAAAGGCAATGAAATCCGTGAGATAGATGCCACAAGATATGCTTTCAAGTGTCATATGTGTTCAAGTAATCTCATTAGAGTAGTTGAGTAAGTGCATAATATTAACATAATTATGCATCTTAATTAAACTAAATTGTTAACAGGGAGAATGAGTTGAGTGAAAATGAAGCTAGAGATACTATGATGTTGTTGAATGGTTTGGAGGATGAGTTGAAAGAGTTTTCTTCTTACAAAGTGCCACCTCATTTCTTTGGTCTTGGTATCCAATAAGTGGATTACGTTAGCATTCAGCAAATTAATAAACGATAGCTATTTACTTATTAATTATCGCTATTATAATTGATGGAAAAGGATTCACAGAAAACATTGATGATGTTGAATTCAAGGTTTGTGTTAAGGAGAGTGGTGAAGAAAGAAAGTTGCAGTAAATTTAATAGGTTAGTTTTTTAGCAAACTTTTTTATGTTCCCGGACTAATTTCAAAATATGATAACACAATAGTTAAAGATTTAAATTAATAGGTTAATACACTGAATAAAATGATTTAAGATGCACCAGAGCTTGTTAGATACTATGAAGAATAGTGTACAAAGATAGTGCCTGATCCCAAAGAAGAGAATGAAATTAAAAAGATTAAAGGCAAAAAGCCAAATAAGAGACAGAAAACTACAAAGTGAATCACTAATTTGAATTTTTATTTATATTTATATTCTAATGATAACTTGACTTAATGATAATTTAATTTTATTTTTCTTGTTTTATCAGTCAACTATCACTAATTTATCACTGTCTTATTTTGTATTATCAATCATATTTAAGTCATTAACTCATTAAACAAAGCCAAAATCAAGGACATCATAGTAGTTATCTCTCCAATGTCCATAATCCATGGAATTAGCAATAATTGTTACTTACTTCTCACTTCCATCTTTATAAGAAATATTGCTGAAAAAATTACAAGATTCATGCATTTTTAAAATGTGATAAAATCCACTTTTCTAATTCTTCTTTTTTTATTATAATAGTGTATGTAGGATTTACATTTTCCTTTATTGGATTCTTTTTACGCAAGAAGATTACACTATCTTTCATTTAATCCCAAGTAATTTTATAATTTAAAATATAAGAACTTTTAATCAAACAAATTTTACAAATAAAAGTCCTCGCAATAGCAGTTACTTGAAGGTACATCCCAACTTGGAAAGGCACAATAGCTCTAACATCCTAGAAACATCTGTGGTTTTACAATAGTGATGTTAATAAAACACAGAATAAACAGAGAATATTCTTTAAAATCGTTTAATAATTTGATGTGTTTAAAGTTTTGGCATCTTCTAAGAATTGTTGCTTATAAATATTTAGTGTCTCAATAATGGCGGGGTGATTTTTACGTGCAATCAATAAGTCGTTGTTGAATAAGCATATATCATGTGGTCCAAATCCTTCCTGAGCCACTATAAAATCAGATGCATACAAGATCTCATTAAATGAATTATATTTTAATTGCTTATAATAAAATAGATAATTACAAAATGAACATAGCATTTATAAATTATTCAAAATATTGTTTAATTGTCCCACTGTTCAATGGAGATGTCAGTGTCAATATACATGCCACCCTCTTAAGCCAATATTAAATTTCTAGCAACATCAGCAGATTGCACTAACTGCCCATCTTCAATTAGGATATTAATTCTCTTCAATACAAATGCATCCATAGTCAATTAGTTTAGCTCTCTTATGATAAAACCATTGTCTTCAAGCCACTTCACTGTCTTTGGCAGTAATTTTCTATCATTCACCCAAAAGATATGTTCCCAGTAGTGATTGCCTTCTTAAAAATATTGATATTGATAAGATTTTACTTAGAATTCAATGAATTGAATCATTTAAACTGAATGAATTAATTAATAATGAAATTTCTTGCAGTATTTTGTTAGTTTAAATCATTCTATGCATGACATTTAAGTCTCCTAAATAATCAAGCATTTCTCTTGGGTTTTGAGGGTCAGTCACCCACACTCTATGAGTCTTCAATTCAACCTATGGTTTCCCATTTTTTGATCTTTCAAACTATACTTACATTTCCCATTCCCATGCAGAATTTAATTATACAATAAATACAGCGGTTAGTTAAGTATTTAATAATTATCATTATGAATAATTGATTCTCAAAAGTCAAAAATTTTCTATTAATTAATAAGAAGATAAAATTTGGGTAAGGATAATTGAAGATTATCATAAACTACTTTTCTCACTTTAAAACAGTTTAAATTCCTAAATAATACAATTTAAATTTCTTATCTTATTTTAAAGAACAGACTATTTTAATTTTTATTGATTAATTTAATACATTTTATCAGAAAAACGTATAAGGATCCTCCTTACTCTCTCTCTATATTTTATTATTAATTCATTGTATTTATTGAAATGTAAATTCATCCAATTAATTCTTTTTAATAAGCAAAAGCTTTCCTTTATCGAATTAACAATATTAGTTATAGATAATAAATAAAAAAAGAACGATCTTCGAATATCTTTTTAATATCATTGAAACTGACTCCGTATTAATTGAAGTAATAAAGCTCAAAGGCACTTGTCTCTGTAAGAATGCGCTGATTCACACAGAATCCATGTAAATTCATTAGTAACATTAACTTTCCAAAATGGTCATTCACTCTTTCTTATTATGTTGTCTATGAGTTCAGTATTATAAGTAAAATAAATATAGTTAAATGATTATAATCAAATAAAATACAAATTATATTAAAGTGATTAAGCTATATTATGGAGATTGACAATAATAATAATGATTTTTGAATTAGTTTATACATCTTAAGGACCATTTTATAATTATAATATTTTTGAAAAATGTAATTTAAATTTAGTACACATATTTTATTGTGAAGCATAAGCTGTAATATATAAATTAAAATTTGAATTAAAAAATATTTAAGATTGATAAACACGAAATTAAAAAATAAGAATGAAAATAATTTACTAAAAGATCACTTATCGAAATGTTTACTGATTGCATTTTTCAAAGAGAAATTTGAATTCAACTCTTATTCTTTAAGTTTAGCATTTAAAATTTAAAATTTTGAAATTTTTCATGCTAAAAAGATAAAATTGATGTATTTATTATTTTAATTAAATATGCACTAGCAATCCTTGATCTAATTGAAGCCATTCCAGTGCTTGGTCTCTATTATTATTATTATTAACTCTCAATAAATTGACTACTGCTCATTTAACTATTTTTATAAGCACTCTGCCCGGTTGTTGCTTGATAATTTGTTTCAATGTTTTATCTTAATGATGCTTAACTTGAAGCTTGTCTTAAATTCTTGACTGCAGTTATAGGTCTCTTGAAAAAGATTTAATTTTCTTGATTGAGATTTTTGTTGGAAGTCGTTTTCAAGTCCTGGTTTTAGAAATATGGGTCATTGTATTCTTTAGATAAGGGAGTAGTACTAATAATGCTTTTGGGTCTTTGAATCGAGGTCTAAGGTCTAGCAAAGGTTTTAGGGCTTTTAGTGCCGTACTATGTAAGTTGTAGCTATTTATTTTAGTCATCTATGATTTTAATGTACTGTTACTAAATGACAGGAGGATTTTCCTTTAAGTGAGGTTTTGAGAGTGTAAACATCGAAGCATTTGAAGATATGCCAGAGATAGGTCTTTAGTTAATCACTCTTCCAAAAGATTTGGTCTAGACTTAATTAGAAAGCAGTTAATCTTTATAGAGTGAAGAAGTCATGGCTCCACATGGCATGAACTACTCTAAAGATTTTAAATAGCTCTTTTAAGTTGTATAATTCTTTTAAATGTTTTAGTTGACATAATTCTCAGTTTTTGACTCTACTTTATTTTGCTGGTTTGAATTGCTCATTATACTATTAACTTAAAGAATTTGAATTGTAGAGGCAGAAGCATGAGACTGGGATATTGATGGCTTTCTAGATCTTGGTTTTATATTTGAAATATGGCTTTTCTAATCAATTTCACTAAAATTTGAAACACTTGGATTATTTATCATAATTGGATGCATATTTTAATCTGAATCATCTTAATTTTAGAGTTAAAATCTTAAGTGGTCGTCATTTATCTAAGTTTAGGAGTTTTGTTTTATTAGCTATTTCTACATTTGTTAAAATGCAAATATATAATTAGTTGAGCTTGCTTCTAAAATATTTAAGCATCAAGAGTTCTATGAGAACTTGATTGTAACAAAGTTTTTCCTTTGAACATATAATCTTTATTTGTACTTGTATGAAATCCTTAATGAAGCTTTTAGTCTTATTTCGCATCCTTCGTATCATTATAGTCCATTTCAGATATAATTTTTCTGGGTCTTCTATTATTTCCAATTGCTTCCACACCATCTTCATAAGGGTCTGTGATTCCATTTGGATCACCAACTGTGGGCTCTTCCCAAGCTTAGTTACCTCTAAAATGACTATTCTTTGTAGCTATTTTGAAATCTTTGCTATCCATCCATTTTTATTTTGTATGTTCTCTCCAGTTTGGTCTGCATATCAACTGTCTATTTTAAGGCTACAAATAGGTAATTAAAATACTTTGATTTGATTTCAGGAGTTGAACATATTTTTATTTTATTAAATATGAATACTTACAACTGATGAATCTACTATATTTTAATTTTTAGAATAATTTATTCGCTCTACGTCGCTGATTGGCTTTGTTCCATACTCCATTTTAGTTTTTGATTCCAATATTTAAGATCTGTCTCTTGTGATTATTTTCACTGGACCATTATTCCAATGGCCCTAATTTACTATATAGTTATTTTGATGTTCTTATTATGCTTTTTGTGCTCTTTAAGTACCAGGGAGAAACCTAATATATATATTTGTGAAAATGGGATAAATAGCAGCTATGAAAATACACAAACTATAGATATTTCATTTATATTTAACATTTTAGTTCTTGATATTCCAGACTTACTGTTTTAATTTTACGAAATTTGAGAGGAAAGGATCATAGTCCCGATGTTTATGCAAGTTTGGGTTGCTTGATTAATACAGTCCATTTAGCTGTATTTTCACTATTTCTGCAGGGTTAATGTCATATTTTAAAATAATACACAAACATAACATAATAAAAATGAGAGTTACTATAAATTTACTAATATTCCTCATTTCTTACTCTTTAATTACTCTTAATTCTCTATTTTATTTAATCATTTTAAGGGGAATTGTTATTATTTTCATCTTTTTTAATTTAATTTATGTTCACTCCGAGACTCATCATGCTTGAAAAATTATGAGCTCTCTTTATTGATTGAGGTGCTATTTATCCATTAAATATTTGTTTCTTCGGGATCTTAATTAAATATATATTTTTTATGAAATTATTTAAATATAATCAAGTATCTTCATAGTTTAAACTGTTTCATTTTTATTCGTAGTAGAAAGAGAGTGTGCCAAATTACTTTATTTAAGTTTTTGATTTTTTACAGATGCTATAACTAGCATTTTATATTACTAATTTCTTTATTATTTATAATTTGCTTTTGTAAAATTCATCTAGAATAAAATATCTTTATAAGAATTAATTGTTTTTTATATTTAATTTGTTATGATTAGCAATATGATAAAATAAAATGAAATTAATTTACAACTTATATTAAAAAAAACAATCTATACCGTTGTTATAAACTCAATCATGGAAATATTCCTCGAAATTTGGTGTCGTCAAGAATTAAGTTCTGTGAGCTATTATTTGATGAGTATTTTTCAATTAAGTTCCTTTGTTTACTTATTATTACTTTTTCTGGGTTTACTGCTATTTATTTGTAGGAAATTTAGGGATGTTTACTTTTTATACTTATGGTGTTGCTACTTATTGAGATTTGAATTCATTTTATATAACATTTGTACTGCTTTATGATTGATTATTATTATCAAGTGAATTAAAATCTCCAAATATTATATTTCTTGTTTTTCTCTTCGTTTACAGGCTGATTGTTTGGGGTTTCTATGCACTTGAGGGTCTTGTTATGGAAGTTTATTTTTATTGAGATTATTACAGAGATTTAATTAGATTTTAAAACTTAATTTATGTTTTTCAATTTCAAAATATAAATAAAAATAAAAATATGCGTGTTTCATTATGAAAATTTACTTAATTTATATTTTGGTAATTTAATTTATTTACTAATATTATCTTGGTTATATATTGAAGGAATACATTCGAAATTGGGAAATTTAATATAAAAGTATGTTGAAATTTGGAAGAAAGCAAAATAAATTAAAATGCAAGGATATTAGAAACAAAAACATTATTAAATTACTCATCTGTGTATTTCGAAACAATAGCACTCACTCTTATGAGATTTAGGTCTTCAAAGTGATTAGTAAGTCATTATCAATTGCAAGCATAAGTCGTGAATGTAGTTAGTAGTAAATGCAGCATAATCACAAGTAATACTGTTTGCAATATTAATATTCCCTCTGCTCGTTCATTCATGTGATGTCTGAAGTGCACGTTGTTTGCGTCTTGAATAGTAGGTGCTGTATGGGTTGTAAACATTCTGCTTGTGAGTTCCATGACAAGGGTTTCTATTAGTGTCGTATTTAGCGCTGGCTGGGAAGAGTGATCTGTACCATGTCTTGCACTAGGCATTCTCCTTGCTCTGTTCATCTCTGCGTCTCTTGCAGTATAGCTTAAAGTACCATTCTGTCGTTGTCATCGATAGCTTCTTAAGGAACCATCGCTGGGAGTGGCTTGAAGTCTAGTCTTGAGTACACTCATCACATTGCTTAGTCAGGTCGCCTGGTCTTTACATTATCTTTTTTGAATTCAAGGATTTCAGTATTGCTAACGGAGTAAGGGGCGGACTTTCGACTGGGGGGCGGCCAGGGGCACCACTCGATTCGTTGTCTTCTGGAGCACGGGGGGTAAATGTCCGACCAAGACATCTACTCTAGGGGCTGAGATATCTAAGCATCTTTATTTTCTGGACCACCCTATGGCATAGAGCGAGCGCTTGGGGGCACACTCCTTGGTAATGGTAACGATGATGCTGATCAAATTAATCTTAAACCTGCGAATCTCCCAAGCCTACTAGTCTTTTCCTCTCTGCCCAGAGCCTTTTCCTCTATCTTGCTGTGCTGGACGCTAATGCGGATTCCTCAACTATGCCTAAGATTTCATTTAAAATTGAGTGCTCTTACTAATAGGGGAGAAGAGTAATCTTGATGTAGTGTACACTGCGCGCTGCGCTCGTTGGCGTCTCAACCAATGGGGTTCCCACCCACTCTGGCACTTCGGAGCACTTGTACGTCTGCTTCGCACCAATGGGAGCAGGCTCAGATGCCAAGAGAGTAGAAGTTGATCTATGTTTAGGAAGCAGTGAATATAAGACTTTCTATCACTATTACTCTTTCAGTCCTTGCGTTTATACAAACAGTATCAGTTCAAATGAAGTTGCTACTTCATGCTCTTCAAATTCACAATGGACAAAAGACTACTTGAAATACGCCAACACTAACCTTCCATCTGCCCAAGAGTCACTAGTATTGCCGGTATTGCAAGAGACGGTCACAAGATTGTTGGATCATACAAAGCCACTGGGGTTTTATGGCAACCATGTGATGTTGATGGTTGTAATGGTGTTACAGTAAATGGCAAATACGTCTATGTCTCCACTCTCCTCTTCCCCTGCTTCCATGCCTAGAGGGCTCCCCGCTGTTTATTTTGGCTCATTGTTCTCATTACTGGAAGCCATTTGTAGTAGTCATGTACTTCTAATCATCCTGAATCAGATTACTGTCTAAGGGAGGTCACCATCTTGAGCTGTGAGGCTTAAAGCTCTGATTCACTATCGTTCATTGACATAGCAGGGTTGATTAGTTTCGGTTGGATTGAGAGTGTCTATTTTCATTATTAATTGTTAGAGTTTAATTGTGAACTTACTATAATTATAGTAAACATCTATCATCAATTGTGCTAATTATTGATTATTAAAGATTCAATGTTACCTTTTGTCACCTTTTTGTCACCTTTTTCAATTCATTTAATGGGGTTTTATTTAAATTTATAATTAATTAAATTATTAGCAGTTAAAGTTGTCCAATTTAAACGATTTTGGACTCATTCGATAGAGAATTTAAAATTATATGGACTTTACTATAGGTACTTTTTTATCGCATCCCTGCAGTGAGATAACTTCACTTTAATGTATGTGTGGATTTAATTTAATGAATTTTATGAGTTTAATTAAACAAAAGTTATCTCTCTCCAGGAATGCGATAAAATAGTACCGCCAATAGTAAAGTCCAGCTAATTTTATACTCCCTATCGAATAAGTCCTAAATCGTTTAAATTGGACAACTTTAACTGCTAATAATCTAATTAATTATAAATTTATACATGTTTAATTTCCCAATTTCGAATGTATTCCTACAATAGCAGAACTAGTGTTAAGAACAGCTTATTTAGGTTTAGTTACCTCATTCTATTATTTAACACCTATTTTTTGTTTAGAATTTGGATCATAAACAGATTTAACTATGGGTATGTTTCGATCAGTTTAGTTATTTTCCTTTTCATTTTATTTGTCTAAAGCCAATTATATAAAATAATTATTATCTAAAAGCAGATGTGGGTCTAGATATTTTCTTATTACTTGTAAACAATCGACTCTTGTTGATTGAATTAAATCTGCTATGGTTGCCTGTCTTTGGTCTCTAACTTATCTAATCATACTCTGATTCTAAACTTTCAATAGATTAGTTCACAAGATTTAAAATACGCTTTTACTCAAGTCTTTTCCTCTCAGTGCCATCTAATTGATAAATTGTATGAGAGAGTTCAATTGATTCATCCAACTATTACTTTAGAATCTTGCGTTCATTTTAGATAGCCATATTTTTCCTGTTTAGTTCTGCTTGAATGGCAAATTTAATATGAATTAGTAATTATAAAGTAAATTTTTGTAAATTCTTGGACCTATCTTTTATCCTAAGCTTGTCTGTATAATCTTTCATGTATTTTACTATTTGATCTATTGATATTCAATTATTTAACTTAATTTTCTTGTCTGATTTTCCCAGTTAAATTAAACAATTACTCTCCATAATCTTCTTTTTTCTTCCTGAACTTGATGTCCTACTTCATTCTCATTAAGAATTAATCTGAAGTTCTTTTGCTTGATCTTGAATCTCTTCTGCTTTAATTTAAGTTATTTGTCAATATAGGTTAAATTTTTTGATTTTAATGATTGTTTTGATTTAATTTAGCCTCAGTTAGTTAAGTAACTTGTGATTTTTATTATTAAGAATTCTTTTACTGAAAGTCTTAAGTTTAACTCTAGTTTATTTTACTATACTACTATTCTATAAGATTTTTCAATTCTTCACTCTAAACCTAAATAAGCTCTTCACTTAACTTTTACTCTTATTATTTATAGTATGAATTTTCATAGTTAAAAGTAGGTTATTAAAACTAGGGTGCTGAACTAATATTGATGTTGTTTTAATCCATGGAGAAAGTGGTGTTACCAAGATCTTCAAAATTATTACTATTTTAAGTGGTATGTCTACTTTTATCTGCGAAATCTAAATTGTGTAAAACTATCAAGTTCTATTGA
The DNA here is from genome assembly GCA_000711775.1 of Oxytricha trifallax. Classification (NCBI taxonomy): domain Eukaryota; phylum Ciliophora; class Spirotrichea; order Sporadotrichida; family Oxytrichidae; genus Oxytricha; species Oxytricha trifallax. The sequence goes on along the minus strand of ARYC01001389.1, from coordinate 103,082 downwards.
GAAGGTTGGTTTTAATTCGATTGCTGATCTACAAGAGAATATGTGAAATCCTCTAGATGAAGAGACAAATCTCTATTAATTTTGATTTATGATTGATTATTGCTCGTGTCATTAGGCTGACTTTAAATACCAGCAAAGCTTCCTTTTATACCCAGTCTATCTGGGGTGTGTTTGTAGCTGACCTACTTACTTAAACTGGTGTCACATCTGGCTGAATTTTCATCAGCAACTGATCCTTCAAACATAGCATTAATATCTGGCATAAGGTTATTATGATGCTTTTTATAAATAATTCTATTCTGATTGTACAAGTCAAAGTCAGTTGTTTTCAAAGGTGTTCCTGCTTGTGAAAAAGCAAGTATTTCATCATTTTGAACATTTTAATCTCCTTCGCTTTCCTAAATTTACTTTAACTTGTCAAAAGTAGACATTGTTTTTATACATTTTAAACATAAATCTATGATGATTAATTGTAGTTAATTAATTTAAGGATTTTTATTTCGTTACTTATAATAATAGTATTTAAAAGAGTGAGTTTAATGACATAAAATAATTCAACTTATAAGGAATGTCTCAAATTATTTATTTATGAGCTTCTATCATTATTTAAAAGAAACTCTGTTCGATAAACAAATAATTATTAATCACTTTATTTTGTTTTGATATTATCCATTTGAATTATTAGTCTATGAACTGAATCTTTTGCTGTTTTCATTTGTTGAATAGTTCAGATTGGTAGATGTGGTTTTATAATTTTGACTATTTATAAACATTTCCAGCTAATCTTTGATTTAAGGAACCAACTTATGAAGTTAAATACTGAACTTTTAAGGTTTGTCTTGCTACAAATCAATCTTATTGATGTGATTATTCAAGATTATATTCTTAGATTATAAGCTATTCGATTCAATTGGTGTCTTCGCTTATGATGGCTATTATTTTATAGGAAACATTCTCTCGTTATACCCATATTTTTATCTCATTTTTAATAATGTAAATTAACGAATATATTTAATTACAATGAAATTAACTTTTAGTTTTAATTTTCATTATAATTCAGAAATTATTTTTATAACAGAGAGTTATAACAATATTATTGATTTACTAAAAAAATTATCAGCAATTTTAAGATTCATTAAGCAAAAAGACATTTTTATACACCATAAATATTTTCAACAAAAACCTTAAAATATTTTCTTTAATTTTAGAGTAATATTGTTAACAAAATTTCTTTTATACATCATTTAGCGATCTTATTTAATTAGTATTTGGAATTTTTAATCACTTTTAATATAAAAAAATTGACGGTAGATATTATAAAAATATATAGCTTTATTATAGATTTAACAATGATAATCAAAATATATAATTTAAAAAAATATATGAAGAAAAAATACTAAATAAAAATAATCAAGATAAAATTGTTAAAAGAATTATGATTGCTTTTATAGAATATTATAATTTGAATGTTTTAATAACTATTTATTTTAAATTAAATTTAATCTTAATTACTTATTATTTTGATATTAAAAATGAATATTGTATTTGATTAAGAATTTCTATTAACATGACTAATAAGTTTTTGTAAAGAATAATAGAAATCTATTAATTTGATAATTTTCTCAATCAAATCAAATACTGATAATCTGATTATATAATTATAAATATTAACATAAAAATACAATTGAAATCCAAAAAATTAAAAAATAAATTATTAATCGTAAATCCATTACAAAAAATTAATACAAAATTAATAGTTTCTTAGAATTAAAAAGCAATGGAAGTTTGTTTTTATTTTAATTAAATATATAATTATAAATATTATCTTGATTAAAATTACCTTTTTCTATTAAATAATTTACTAATAGACATACGGCAAGTTATTTCCATTTATGCTAAAAAAATATTAATGATATAATCAATCTTATTAACTTTATAATTTTGTCATTCTTTTTAAATTAAATTAAAATATGTTCTAATTTAAAAACCCAAAAAATCCTAGTATACTTATAATAGTAAATCTAAAATATAAGCTATTGTAATCGCTTTAACAAATTGCGATTTTTGCAAGGATTTACTCTGTTCTATAGAAGAGACTTACACCTTAAATTACTCACTATTGGGCTACTATATAAGAGCTAAATATTATAATGAATAAGAACCCACAATAAGTTTAATATTCACTAAACAATTTACACCCAATATTGACGAATTTCATATGATTTTAAGCTCTTATATATACATTGTAATGTTTGTAACATCGGTAAAATGTTTGTTACATTGCCAAATGTTTATTATATTGATAATAAGAAAATGCTTTCGAAGACTAAAAAATTGATATTAGTAGCTGGAGCAGTTGCTCTAGTAACTTATCCAGCAAATGCTATAAGAAATAAGATAATGAACAGCGCTGATCAGTAAAGGTAAGGAGGGGCCTAACTCAACCAAATTTCTGCCAAAAATGCTGATCATACCGATAATGGATCAATAAATTATTAATTATTTTTAGGGATCACTGTAGGATATAGCTGATGGTGGATAAATCAGTTAATATGCATGCAGTGATAACGATAATTATTTAGCATTTTAATTGCTCTTGTTCTAAATTAAATTCAGTAACAAATGTGTTTATATATACGAGTGCTCTGACGAAGCACTATAAATCTGGTTAGACAGTTTAGAATGGGACGAAGACTGGGGTGATTGCGATTGTGAAGCTCCTCCCTTCCCCACAATGACTATGCAATTTAGTAATTTATTATATAAACCAATTAACCATGTAAAATATGACTATTCCTCCATTCACCATTCCACCTATAGAGACAACTCCCCCTCCTGAGACCTCATAAGTCAATCCATCCGGTCCTCCTGCTGAAACAACAACTCCAGCCCCTGTTACTACATTCCCCGGTGGATCTGGTAGCACACCCCCTGCTGAAACAACAACTGAACCTCCTGTTGAGACAACCACTCCAGCAGCAACTACTGTTCCAGCTACAACATAACCAAGTATTTAGTAAGATAAGATTAAAAATGTATACAAAAACTATATAATCATGGAAAAATAAAATAGATATAAATATCTAATTAATTTTAACAGAAATTTGCTTTTTTATATACATAAGCATCTAATATAATTCTTCCATGAATGAATAAATTTCTAATTGTTGTATTTTATGATAAATTTAAAAGTTATGCCTAATTACAACTCAGGAATGTACACCTCCTCCTATTGACTGTCCACCACTGCCTCCTCTGCCTAGCGGTGAATGTGATGAAAACGGATGCCCAATTGAGAATATTGAGTAAATTTCATTTAAAGTATTATTTATAACTTCTTATAAAGTATACTACATGTGTATGGTTGTTTAAAAATCTATTTGTTGAATAAAAATTTCTAAAAGTTAAAGTTATTTCATTATGGAAATAACTCATCTATGCAATTAAAATTCAAAAAAATAAGAATTCCCATTTATAAAAATTAACTTATTATTTTAGAACCTTGAATGATTACGAACAGATTTTAAGCCGAGTTAATGATGAACAAAATTTGCTCAGTCAAGGCTTAATTCTCTAGTTTAATTGTACAACTATTCCATAATTCAATATTATTTGTTCATGTCTCTTATACTATTATATATATTAGTGATTACTACTTTTGACTTTACTGTTATCTTGTAAAAGAGATAAAAGTTACTCAGACTTTACTACTAATTTCTTAAAAACTTAATCTCATAAATAACTACTATAAATCTCTAACTTATTATAATATAAGCTTTATTTACAGTTGCTTTAGTAAATGCATAGGGTGTTAAAAAAGTAATAAAAATTAAGTTAATATATCATAAATAATAGTGTTTTCATGAATAAAAGATACCATATTTAATGATTAAATTATTATACTTAACATATACACAGCATAGCAAAGAAATTATTTTGTATCAGTTTATTACTACAATTTTTAATGATGTATATTTCTAAATTAGAGTTTTTGTTTAGATAATCTGCAAATTATTAATATTTTTCTAATCAATTAATCTTGCATGCCTTTATTTATCTTTAGTATAAAAAGTTAATTAAATTCTCTAGAAGAAAATAATTATTTTATTCTCAGATTAAAGGAAAAAGTAAAAATGTATAGAGGGAATAACAATTATTAATATAATTACTCGTATTTTAATTCAGGAATATACTTTTTGCTATTTTAGTCATATTCCCATAACGCATATATTTATATGTGATTAATATTTTAAGAATGAAAAATAAATGTTTTATTAGTCTATTAAATTTTAAATTTACCCACTTATACATAAAATATTCTAAATTTAATGGTTTTTTGGATTAATTATAATAATTTTCGCTTTTGGAAACATTTACTCATGAAAGGGATTAAGGAGGAGAGAGTTACACCTGGACTTACTCACAATTAATAGATATATAAGGATTCTCTAAATCATTAACTACAATTAAATACTAATAATGTGTGATTGATAAATACAGTAGTTTTTACACTGTGATATTATAACATATTGTTTGGGTGATAATAAAACCACCATCCAATTTAGTAAACTCTGATACCTAAATAGACCAAAATGCTATACAAAACAACCCTTATGATTGTAGCCACTGCTACAGTTTTAGTAACATCACCTGCTAACCATAAAATTATTTAAAAAATTATTAAACTTTTTATTAAATATAGACAGTAATTAAAATAAGCTAACGCAATTAGAAACAAATTAGCACACAGCATCGGTGAAAGAAATTTGGTTTAGATGAGTGGAGGCGGCAGCGGAGGAGCTGGAAGCAGCGGAGATAGTGGAAATGATGGAAGCTTCCTTTCAAGCAATGACTACCAATAAAAAGAAAGTTTTAAATACATCATTATGGAAAATTCAAACTTACCTTATCTAGTTATTTCATAAACGCTTTAAACTATAATGAATGGAGTGACTCTGCCCTATCAGATTGGATAGACAAACTTAACAGCGGTGAACAACTAGGAAACTGTAGCTGTGAAGGAAAAAATTTACAAGAATTTATCAAATTTTTTTTTCTGAAATATTAACTGTGAAGTCACTACCACACCTGCTGCTGAAACAACATAAGTTGAATGTACAACTGCCGCACCTGAAACTACTGCTGCACCAGAGACAACTGCAGCTCCAGAGACAACCGTAGCACCAGAGACAACTGCAGCACCAGAAACAACCGTAGCACCAGAGACTACTCATACCCCAAAATAATTTGTCTAAATCATATCTAATTAGAGGTACGTTTAATATGATTTATATAAGGGGATATGGATTCTAATATATTTTTAAGAATATTTGTGATATTTAAAGATAGTTTAAGGTAGCAAGTATTGTTTTACTGTTAATTACAATATAAATATAAAATTAAGTTTAATAATTCTAAAATATTTAAAGTTTCACATATTTAGCAAGCATGCTCCACAATCCTTCTACTACTTGGCCTCTCTATTACTAAAACTAGAACCTTATAATGCTTTTAAAGAAATAACACAATCAAAGTCTTGTATTTAAACATTAAGAAACAGGGAAAGTTTCCTTTGAAAATTAAAATTGATAAATCAAGTAGAATCTCTTAAGCATAGAGGCAACCAGAATGAAGCAATAAGTCAAGAACCTTAGTGCGTCTATAATAATAAAATCATGGTATAAAATCGATGCTTTTAATACACCTAACTTAGAGATAATCGACATTGATTGATACACATTTGAAATATAAAGTCATAATAATTTTAATTAGCTTTTAACCTAGGAAAGTTTAATTATAGTTTCAACAAAGCTCAAAGAATACAAGCCTCTGTATTAAGAATATAGTTTATTTCTTAGAGAAATGGAGACACCGAATGGGATGTAAGGAAGCTAGCATCAATAAATATAAAGATTTATTTCCAAGGACCGATTACTTTGGCTATGAATGAAAGTATATTCAAAACCCCAAAACCCCTTAATGAGGTTTATAAGTGCTTTGATTTGTAGGTAATTTGTTAGGAGTTGGGGTTATTAATAGGTTTTAATGTGAAATTTGTAGTAAATGTATTTAATTTAATCACTCAAAATGCACTTTAGGATCATGTGGGAGAGGTCTGAAGTTTATCTTACTTAACCACAACTCTATCTGCTCAATTGATATGTCTGATCTTGAGTTTGGTTTAATTATTATTTTCTCTGCCATTTGTTTCATCGATTGAGACACTCTTGTTTTGTCAATAAGTTGCTTTATTCTTTGTTTAGCATCCTTCTCGCATCTTGTAGAGTAGTATTCATTGCAAGGCTTATCGCACTCTATTGTTATTATTGCTGCTAAAGCCCACACATCCCACTAAAAGTCTCCATCTCTCCAATCTTCTCTTTCTGGATAGTACCCATGCGTTCTCATTACAGTTCCAAGCCTTGATACTTCCACTCTTAGGCTCTGTTGAAATCGATTATTGCTACTCTTACAGGTGAGAAGTTTATCATTATATTTTCTGGCTTCAAATCTCTGTGAACAAACCCTAACTTATGAAGCTCTTTAATACCTTATACGGTCTGAGTTGCTATTTATCCAAGTTACTTATGATTCCTTTGATCTGTTATGAAATCTCTTAGGGTCATTTCATAGAGTGGAAGTCTGAAAGCAACACGATCCTTGGCAAGGAGAACAGCATCTAGCTTGATTAAGTAACTACACTCTTTAAACTTTGCTTGAGTGAGTACTTGATATTCATTTGTAAATTCCATCTAATATTTATCATCACTTAAGAGATAGTTGAAAGGATGCCTTGTATGCGTATTGATGATCATTGATAACTTTTTATCAAAAGAGTGAGTCTTCTAATATTAGGTAGCTTTAAAAAGAAGTATCTAGGTCAATTTAAGCAAGAACCGGTATTTTCTTGTATTGAATCTTGATCATAATTTTTGTTATTTCAGAGGTCAGTTGGTTGTGTGACTTCCTAACGTACTCTAACTCTCTTGCTTATTCAGGCACTACGACCTTAGAATATTTCCTCGCTTTTCTTTTATTGAGAAGCTTCAGCTCAACTTCATGATTCTCAACTTCTATATCTTTCGTGTGAGCTTTTAATAGATGCTTCTTCAAGTCTCTTGTATGAGAGTATTGCTTATTGCACTCAAAGCAGTCATACTTTCTATCTATTTTATCATGCTTTAAGTATACAGTGGGCTTGGCTTTTCTATGCTCTTTCTTATGTCTGTTCCAGCTTGATTTATGAGCAAAATCTCTCTCACATAGCTCACAAAAATAGACTTCAGCTTCTTCAATTTGTATAGGAATTTCATTAATACCTTTCTCCTCCTCTCTGTCTCCCACAACCTTACTTGCCATTTATTTTCTATTATTAATTTCTATTTTAATAACAGAAACCTCAATTGATAGCTCTGGTAGTTCCTTATGATAGTTCATCTCTCAGCTATCACACTTTTTATTGAAGCCAAAGGTAAGTCTCATTTAGTTTGATGGAAGTGCTGTTGCTTTTCCTAAAATGTTAACACTCATATTTAAATTTGAATTTAAAATTATAAAACTGCATCTATAACTGAGAGCTTATATGAGATCTTTGAAAGCCTACAAGTTTCAAGGGAAGTTCTTAGAGTATTAGAGAAGAATTATGAGTGCTAAGAGACGATCCAGCTCAACATATGGGTGAGGAAGTAACCATTTTTACTTTCAATAATAAGTTGATTATAGTACGTACCGATTTAGGAGGTGCACCTTATTAAGTACGTACTGCTTTAGGAGGTATTTTGTGATTTTATGATTAAAATTAGGGTGCTCCTAATTAAGTACTAGTATTCATTAATGCTCCTAAATAAGTACTAGCATTTTAGGAGCTGCTCCTAATTAAGTTCTTACCAATTTAAATTTAAAGATATGGAACTATAACAGTAGATATTGATATCAATCTCTCAAGTTACAAACCAGTTCTCACAACCTTCTCCATATCCTTCTTAGAGGTTGACCTCCTATAGGATGCCCATATTTAATAGTAAGTTTTTTAACAGTAGGATCAAGAACTATATATTAAAAATTTGAAATTCAATAACAAGAGAAGGAACAAGGATGGAGTCAATAAATGATGCAATGAAAAGAGTGCAAGCACAAGAATAGATTCAAAGATTTAGAATCAAGGAGCATTTGCATCGCTGCCTGGTGCAGCAAGGTAATGAATTTATAGTAACTCATTTTGATTATATAGTTGGTTTGTTCTTGCCAACGATGGAAGGTACCAAAATTTATTTCAAAGAGCGATACTCTGCGAAGAGAAGAAAGCATTGAAATTTAAGATGTAAAGTTTGCAGAGATTCCAAACTATCCAGAAATCTCAGTGACTAACTTATATGATGATGCAACGAACGACCCAGAGGTTTCGTTGTACCTGCCTACTAAGAAACAGTTGTCAAATAAACTGCCTGAAACTATTTCTTTGGCATACTTGCAACAATCAAAGGTGACTACCTGAGAGAAATTATTCAAGAATCTTATAAGAAAAGGTACAGCATCTCTTCAGAAGATAAGGACACACAAGGGATCAAGATAAGTGAGAGCTAGCTATCAGAGCTGCAGAAGCACCCTTATATTTCAAGCTTAACTCTTTAGAAAAATCTGGTACTGGCATCTTCTTGATGAAGGAATAGAGCAAGCTTCACAGAGAGCGAAAGTCGCAGACAAAGTATGAAGTCAGCAAGAGACTTTATTCAAATATTTAGCCTCCAGAGTCTATGAACATAGATGCTGGAGCTTGCAGCAAGAATAAACCTAGGAGAGAAAGTAACAGGAGGAAGAAAAGAAAGAGAAACCAGTTCCCTCTAAAGAATTTTAAATGTAACTTATATATTAATTAACTTAACTACAAAACTTATTTATATAGATTCAGTCTCCCTTCATTAGCACACTTTTATAAGCCAATTAATTATCTACACTCTCTGCTGACTTTTAATAAAGTCTACTGTATCGATAGGTAGGTCATGCATCAAGTGGTAGAGCAGCAGTTTCTTGTAATGACCTTTAAATATACCCCAGTAGAACTCAATTCTATAAAACTATGGACTGTAAGGTACGTTGAAGACTGGAGTTATTCTAAGGTGTTCATAACTCTTCCTTGTTTCTTTAGTCTTATGAACAGAAAGATTATCAACGAATAGTATAATCTCTTATTCAGGGTACTTCCCTATCAGCTGCTCTAAGATCTTAATATACTGCTCTGTCTTAATAGAGCGAGGATGAATAACATAAGTTTCTAAACCAGCATCCTTGCTAATACCTCCAAGAATTGTCATTGTTTATACCTTGACTTTCTATTCATATACTTCTATGTTGCTATGCCTCTTATACCAAGACTTCCAGATTAAAGTGTTGAATGTAAACACTGCCTCGTCAGCATGAATAAACTTAATATTATTCTATTAGGCTCTCTGAATTTAATTATAAATATAATTTAAGTTGTCGTTGTAAAATGTCAGAGTGAAATCAATTACTCTCTTGATACGATTTACACCTTTGTAAGAGATACCGTTACGTTAATTGTTTGCAACAGATTATGCAGAGATCTTCAACTCAGGGAACTAACGGTGAAACAAAGAGCTCGTTAGTCGAGAGAGAAGTGAGCCCAATACTTCAAAGTTTTTTCATTAATAAGATAGTCAATATGCTTCTATAGAAACTTTGACTTCCTCTTAGGCTAAGAATTCAGCTATTATTGCTTTAATTACACAGCTTTCAAGCAGTGAGAGCGATTAGTTGATGGACTACGCTTTAAGAGCATTGCAATAGACTTATAGTTCGGTACTGGTTTGACTTATTCACTATACATATCACATCCATAACGCAGTTTAAGCACTAAATCTTATACTCATCATAATTAGACCCCAAAAGCTTGCTATTTTAGTCTCGCATTTAATTAATAACCCCAACTCCTAACAAATTCCCTACAAATCAAAGCACTTATAAACCTCATTAAGGGGTTTTGGGTTTTTGATTCTAACTAGAAACATTCAAACAACACCTGGATAAAGTAAAAGATCAATGGATGTCTAAAAGAGCTTGCTTTTTAAATTATATATCAAGCCAACAATTCAAATAAATTAAAACGAAAACAGTTACATATCATTAAAGAAAGCGAAAGTTCAAAGAAATGCTTCACTCTTAGTTTATATTTGTGTAAAATATATAGATTAATTTTAAAATTTTCTCACATAAATTACGATTATTTCAATCTTAAATTCCTCATAAACCTTCTAAAACTAAAAAAGTATGCGATATGCGATATTTTTCAATGTTATCAATAAAAATTCTCCTAATTACATTACAAAAGGGGTTTTAAACTGCAGCTCCTGATACAACCGCAGCCCCAGAAACAACTGCCGCACCAGAGACTACATAAGCTCCAGAAACTACTACTCCAGAGCCTACACCAAGCTTCCCAAGCAATGAAACACCTACTCCAGAGCCAACTTGCACTTGCGAGGAATAATGCAGTGCAGATAATACTGCAAATGATATGTACAATCCCGAGTATGATTGCAACTGGGTTTATAATTTACTTATTACATATACAGTAATAGTAAATATGAAGAATACTTATTGTATAAATAGTTAAACTCATTGATTCTTTTAAATTAATATAATTCTGACATGGAAGCTTGGATGTGTATTAAACAAAACTGCACTTGGAATTTCGACAACAGTACCTGCATGTGGCAATGTATCGATAATGTAGTACCACCCTCTAACACCATCCCACCTTCAAGCAACGGTACTTGCAACTACACTTGTGAAGAAATCTAAAATCTCTTCTCTTCAAACGAATTGCTCCAGGGTCTCGTTTCAACATTATATGAAGAAGTTTCATCTCAAAGAGACTTCATCAATTAACTCGCAACAGATCTCCAAAGTGCAGGAACTGCTATCGGTGCTCTTCTTGAACAATATAATTAAATGAGAATCTTCATGATAAAAAGATTTTAATTGTAAACCTCTATGGGACAAGCTATAGATGCTTTGACTTCCCGTGTATCAGTACTCGAGTCCGCTGACGTGAGCTCCGAAATCAAGGCAGATATCCAAGAAAATTATAATATTTCTGCAAAATTATTTTGTAAAAAAGTAGATATTCGAAGATTTTATTGAAGTTATATATAAATAAATGGTTTGTACCTCGGTAACAGATGGTGGATCGGTGAACAGTTCGACTAACTCTTCGCCATAGATATCATATCGCCCTCATATTATAGATTCAGAAACGATTATAACGCCACTTTATGAGAAACTATTATACTCAACATTTTTTAATAAATTATAAATAAATGTAAAACTAGCGATAGAGAGAATGACCTGATAATTTTTCCAAGAATATGAGGTCTACTCTTCAGATAATTAATCAATAGTATTTATTAAAGTTCCAATATATCAACATGTGAAAGTTGTTAAAATAATTTTTTTAACATTACTATAAGTGATTAATTTCTATGTAAGTTGATTGATAGTGTAAAAGCACGGGTATAAAATAAAAGCTTACTCAAACCTAATTTAGAGCTGTAATAGTTAACTATATTGGGAGAGAGATGGGCTTGATATCTGAAAGCTTTACATATAAATATAGTCAATTAGTAACGAAACATAACAAACATCAATTTAATACAATGCAAATAATTAAACCACAAAATAAAGGGGGGTAGGTAGCATAGGTTTAATAGAAAATAGAGTCTCAAATGTAAATATAATTAATTATTTTGAAACTAAGTGATAAATTTATTAATAAAATTTAGTTTCAATTTTCTTGTTTTTTATAAATTTAATTTTTATTTTGTCCCCAACAAAATTAAATCAGTATTTAATTTTAATTTTTTCTATAAAACTTAAACACCCTTCTATTTAGTTAGTTCTTTAATATTAATAATTTATTCTCTTTATTTCAAACAAATTTTACCTTCTTCATATAATTATTAAAATATTCAGAATTCTTATATAAAACCTCAAATAAAAAAAAATTGATTATATTAATCATAATTTAAATATATTTATTGGATAAAATTAATTTTTTAACATAATATGTAATATATATATTCTCATATTATATATAATAATGTCTACATACTCTAGAAGAAAAAAACTATAACTTTTTGAGTTTATAATTATAAGTTCCCTAGAACAATTTATCAATTCTCAATTAAGAATTTTTAAAGCAATCCCATATATTTTCAAATCTTATAGATGTGTGAAATATATACAGCTACTTGATTATAAATTTAGAAGCATTCATATAGCAATACAACAGAACAATTATTGTTATGGATTTATGCAAAAATATCACACAATATTTATATTTTATATTAGAAATTTCACATTTTTGATACATATTAATTGGAATGAATGTATAAGAAATGGGTAGATACAGATAAAATAATTGAGAGATTTTTGAATTGAAAAATATTTACATCTTAAAATAAGAATATTTATTAATTTACCTTATAGTCTTATATATATATTTAAACTTTGAGATTACATTATTGAACTTAATTTTAATGTTAATTTACTTTTTTAAAAAATTACATTGTAATTATCCTGAAAAAGTAAAAACACGGGGGAAGTTTCCTGCCCCTACATTTAAATTTATTTTATAACTTAACCCTATTTAAAAAACATTTTTAATTTAATTTCAAGATTTTAATTTTATCAATTCTCACATAATACATTGCAAAATATGTTGCAATAATATTTTTATTAAATAAAATATGATACTTTGATAAAATATTTGAAATTTAAATATGATAAACAAATATTGGATATGAATTATTAAAACATAATTAATTATAAATATTATGAGAAATTTCTAATATTCTTATATTTTTATGCGGGCCAGTAAACTTTTGAAGGAGATTGGAAATTATCTTCGTGTGTCAAGAAAACATCCCGTTGGGTCTATATGCCACTTCAGAGCCAGGAAATCCCCCCAAAATATATATTAACATTTTATTATTAAACTTGACATCTTCAAGCTCGCTTAAATATTAAGATGTGACGTGGCAAGCATTTTCTGATTAGATCTTGTCCAATTCCAAGTTTTACGAGAGAATGAGGTATTATAAATATCGCTTGTTTAATTAGTTCTTAATTAGTTGATTTCAAATTTTATCAAATTATTTATCCTATAAATATCTTTTAATTTAGTGATTAAATAAATGATCTTTTGCAATTAATCTACATCTTTAATTTTGAATTATCTAAGAGAATTTAAAAACTGAGTACTATATACTAGAAGAATCTCTGTTAATTATTTAGTTATTGATTATTTTTAAGTTTTTTTATTGATATTCCGTGATTTTTTACATGAGAGGTTTTAAAATTGTATATTTACAGACACCTATTAATTTCTAATAAAAATTGAAAGTCAGAGAAATTTTTTATTATAATTTGAAACATTCAGACTTCTTTAAATTTTAGTATTTTGTAATAAAGATAAAAATTACATAATTGTATATGCATTTTTTAGAACAGTTGTCAGTCATTCTGACTTACTCAGAATATTCTGCAGTTTATTTACAAATTTTTTAATTTAAATATATGCGATTTATAAAACAGTTGCATGCTGAATTACTTTCTTCTTCATTTTACATAGCATATACAGAATTAAATTTCTAAATTTTAAGTATTTAAACTAAAACCATTTAAAAATTAGCATTATATTTCTTGTAGCTTTCTATAAAGAAGACTTGCTCTACACTTGACCCTTTTAAAACTTAGTCCATAAAAGTAACTCTATGTCGATTGCAGCCTCTCAATATATATCTTCCAAACCGGTCCTTCCTGGCTTCTTCTTGCAGCTCTTAAAATTCATCATATAATTCATCATCCAAAGCATCTGATTCACTCACCATGTTAAGTGAATTCATTTTATAAAAATAAATAAAAAAGTGATAAAATAACTTCTTCTGAAATCTTCTTACGACCTTAGGAGATTTTTCTATTTTTATTAGGTTTAGTCTTTTATTCTTTCACGGACTTACTCCTTGTATATTGAGGTTATTATTATTATTAAAAATGAAAGCTATTATTATTATTAGATTTATTGATCTAATTAGAAAGCTCTAGAAGGTAAATATGATGGTAAGAATTCTAATATTAGACAAAATAATAATGGAACGCTTACATGTTATTTATAAAATAAAATTATTAGATTTATTTTACTTTTGAATTATTGGAGTAATTTAGGAATTCATATTAGTCAACTGAGTGCATTCAACTATAGGAAGGATTATTATAATCTATTATATAATATTATAAACTACCCAAAAGGTAGAAAGTTTAATATATATGTATATGTAATTTAGGATTTATTATCACAAATGCAATTTAACTAGGGAAGTTTAACAATGAAAAATTAAACAATCAATTTTATAAATGGTCAGAAAAAAATAACTACAAATAATTATAGTAGGTGCTGTTTCTTTCACATAAAATGTAAAAGAAACTGATAAAAATTTTCAAGAGAAATTAAATTTAAATTTTAATAACCTAAAATGATGAGTCAAATTAATTACACTTTAATAATAGTAATTTTAAAGAATCACAAAATAATTCGGATAAAATTTATTCTTATAAAAATTATCAGCCAAAAATTTCTGATTTTTTATACCTCTGTGACTCTGGTTTAATTGTGCTTATGGAAGTAGGATATTTTTATTAGCATTAAATTTATGTGATTAAATTATTAGCTTACTTGAATTTTGAAAAGTTGCAGGGCTGCTGCGACCTATGTAGGACTAAGTGATGTCATAGTCATTGCCACTAATTTGCAAATTATTTTAGTTTATTATTATTCCTGAAACGATACCCTCATCGTGTAAATCCTCAATTTACCAATAAATAAATGACTAATATACTCAATTTATAAGAAAAGAGAGATGAAAATTATTAAAAATTAGCAAATAATTTACTGTTGATAGTACTTTTAAGGAAGCTACTTTTAATCATAATTATCGCTTAATATTTCTAATTTAAGGAGATAAAAAAGAATCTGTATAATTTGTTAATTATATAAATTAGAGATATTGAACCTGTAAATTATTTAAACTTCAATTAGTTTTTATTAAAATAAATTTAACTCTTTAGAATAGTTTAATTAAAAAATAAAATGCTAATAAATGCATTATATAGTCCTATATCTCCCTATATTTTTCTAATTTGTGAAGTTTTAGTTGCTTTGTGTTAGTTTGCATTCTTCTAAGTTTTAAAGGGGGGGAGCCTGTGCTCAGATTTTTCCTATGATGCCCTTAAACATTAGCGACCATCAAATCGGTATTTGCAGGTACAACCTCATTTCTCTTGCCCATTGTATTTTATATTAAACTGATAAGTAAATGCTTAATTTATTAATGATTAATCTTTTATTAATATTTTATTTAAGTTGATTACTATTGCATAAATAGATATTCACTATAATAATCGGAATTAAATTAAACTTATTAATAAATTTAAATATTATTTGAGAATAATTTGGACTTGCTGCTGAAAAATTAATATTAAACTAAATTGATAAGTTTCCTTATATTTATTTATTTCAGTTCATTTATAAGCTTATTACATGTATATTCAATCTATTTATGCAAACTTATTTTATAATATTTTGAATAATAATTGCTAATTTTTTAATTTATGTAAAAGTAAAGCAGACCAATCAGAAATGAGATTTTCCTAAATAAAGCAAATTAATTTTAATGTAAATAAAATAGCATGTAATTAGTATATAATCTTTAAATTAAGAATTGAGTGAAATGGCGCAATAATAAAGCATTAGCAGCAACACATTAATCAATGATGATCTGAACAAGTCAGCTGGCAGTGCTACTGGAATATAACATACACAACAATAAAATTAAGGCAGATTATTTGTATTATAATTAATTATTCCTTAAAATTAAACAAGTTGCTGGGAATGTTGGAGCATTTGGTCAGAACAATTCACAAAACTAGGTAAAAATAAGTTATAATATTTCATTAAGTAATTTATTAAAACATTCAATTTTAGATGTCTGCTAATCAACTTCAGTAAAATCTTGCTAATCTAATTACAATTTATTTTAATTTCTTTATAAATCTACCTAATTATTATTGAACGTAGGTCTTAGTGGCAATCAATAATAGCAAAATCAACTGTTTAATAGCAGTTCCTCTCTTTTGGGAAGTGGGTCAGGTCAAGGTTTCAACCTCAGTGGCCAATAACAATCAGTTGACACTAAATCTCAGCCATTTGACATCTCTGGTAGATTAATTAAAAATATACCAAAGATTGTGATTACTATACACTATAACTCATTAGTCTAATGATTATATTAAATGGCCAATGTGGTTGGAAGATAGATCGGCCAGGAAGTGCTGACTGAGTAGATTTCAAACTTACAGAGGCAACAATAATTGCAGAGAGAAGAGCGTGAAAGATTGGAGCAACTTAGAAGATAAAAGGAGATAGAAGAGCAGTAGAGAATTGAGAATGAGAGACTGGAGAAATTGAGACAGCAAGAGTTACTCAGGAAGGAGCAAGAGCGATTGGAGATCATCAGGCAATAAGAGATAGCAAGGAAAGAACAAGAGAGGGTGATGCTAGTCATATTTTACATTGATTTCGTTATAAATTTAAGGTTGGAGCAGGAAAGGCTGGCTAAACTTGAGAAAGAGCGCAAGGAGAGAGAACTTCTTGAGAAATTGAGGCAAGATCAAGAGAGAGTAAAGAATGAAAAAGATAGAATGGAGTAAATTCGCATAGAGAAGGAGAGACAAGAAAGAATCAGATTGGAACAAATAAGACTTGAGGAAGAAGAGAGACTTATATTAAGCTTATGATTGTTTATTTTTATATAATTAATCTGATTATTATTTTTACTAATGATATTAAAAGACAGAGGGTCGAGTTGTTGAGAATTCGACAAGCAGAACTCGAAGCTAAACAAAAATTAGAAGCCGAGAAGAGAGGAGCTTCTATGAGAGAGAATTAAATTAATTATAAAAATAACTATACATGTTAGAGTGAGATAAAGTTGGAATTTTCTATTAATATATAACAAAAGAGAATCTAATCAAGTTATCTGTTCAAAAGGAAGAAGAAGAGTATAAGAGATAACTTGAATATGAAATGTAATAGCAAAAACTAAAACTTGAGAAAGAATTCCAAGAGAAGCTTGAAGCCAAGAAGTAAGCTAAGGAGAAAGAAGTGAGAGAACAATTCGCTCAAGCATTAGAGCAGAAGAGAATCTAAGAGGAGGAGCAAATCAGATAGTCTAGACAGCTATAATGTGCTTTGTATTTAATTTTATAAGGGAATGCAACCGTAGTAGGTGGCACAGTAGGATCTGCGGTGATTGGAAGTTAAATTTTAAGTGGAAATTCTTAGACTGCAGGAGTTTCAACAATTCAAGGAACTTCATCAAGTAATGTGTTCAAGAAGGACACTCAAGCATCTCAAAGTCATGTGACTTATGGATAAAGACCCTCTGCTGGTGCTCAAGTCTTCCCATCTTTATTAAAATATCTTGTGAATAAATTTATAGCTTAATTAAATTATTCATCTCAATACTCATCACAGTTAAAAGAGATAAATTCTTAATTGAACCCAGTAAACAGAAACAATATCCCTATGAATACCATAAGAAATGAAGATGATGTTGATAATGGTGAAGATTTGGACCTTTCCTTCGAGGAATAAAAGCTTCAAAGACTGGTTTTTAAGTAATTTTATTTGTTTTTATAAGAGGTGGATTGAAATACAGAGAAAATGATTTCAATGTGGCTGACAGATTACTGACTGAGAGGGACGAAGATGATACCTACAAATTCAACTAGAAAGAGATGTTTGACAATGCTTTCCAACAAAATCAAAGAGATATCATTTTATAAATTAATAGATTCACTCATGAGTTTCAAAAGTTGGTTGTAAATATTAATTGATGATTGAGAGCTTGGAAAACCAAGGTAGCGGTGAGGAAGAAATGGGCATCAATCAGAAGACCAGATTGTAGATTCAAGAAGGGGAGCTGGAATTGATTGCTTTGAACAAAGAAATTGAATCATTAGAGTCCTCTGAGTATATTTACTGGTTCATCATTTTCATATTAAAATTATTATTTTCTTCACAAAAAAGAAACTTATTTCAAGATAAATGATTCCCTTTATACATAGAACGCAAATAAATATGTGTAATTTATCATTTTCAGTGTATTAGCTGTGTTAATTTTGGAGTTGTGTGGATATCCATTGCAAAAAGTGTTGGCTAACCCTGCTTAAATTGGAGCTGGCATGTTTGATTAATTTGTTACTGTGATTGGTAAATATATGCCAAAATGAAATAGTTTGACTTTAGAAAAAGTAAATAATGGATTAACAAATCTATTCGATAGATAAATTTGAATCATTTTTTACATTAATCTGTATATTTTAAATATGTTATTAAGAAATACTAAAAATAATGTATAATGTTGAGTTTAAAATTAAAATCTAGATCTTAAATATTTTATGGGTAGATATTTATGATTAAAAAAATATAGTTTATATGATTAATCAAATATCCTCTTTCAATATTAGAAATACATATTTTATATAATTGTAAAGACTAATATTTTAAGAATAGTACTTTTAAGCTTCGACTCTTAAACATTAGTTAGTTAATCTTATAATTAATATGTAGCTAGGATTTTTATGTTTTAGAAATTGTCTACTTCTTATGTTTTAGTAATAAGTATAATTTAAACATTTATAATAATTAATAAAACCAATTTCACAAGATCAAACGAGTATAAACTAAAGTCATGAACCAAAACATTTCATTTTTAAACGGAGCTCAACAGCAACAACAGTAACAACAACAAGCTGCCAATCCATTAATAAACCAGAGTAACTAATTGAACAGACAGCAAGTTCATTAATTCAGACCAGGCATGCCCTCAAACATTCCAGCCAGTCCTATGGGCCAGTAGAATGGTATTCATAACAACAACAGTTTTGCAGCCAAACAACAACAATTCATGAATTTCTAAAGAGCATAGGGCAACGCAGTTAACAGTCAGCATTTGCTTAACCCTGCCTAAAAACTTTAACAGCAACCTCCAACTGAAGTATGTCAGAGACATAATGAAGCAAATGTAGCTTTCAATCAGAAAAATGGAGAGATTCTTTGCAACACCTGTATCTTTGAGAAGAAAGTCGCTGAGCTAAAGTTTACAGCTGTTGTAGTTAAGGAAATCAAAGAACGATTTGGGAAGGAGTTTGAGAAGTACAAATAGAGTATGAATCATATGGGGGATACAGACCCATAACTAGTTAAGCAGTAAATTTAACTATCAGTTCAGCAATTCTTTGGCACTTTGAGATAAAAAGTAGCAGATTTGCACAAAAACGTCATGCTTCAGATTCAGGGCTCTGAAAGTCTTAAGAATCTCGAAAAAGTGCTCGAAGAGAACCAAGAATTCTTTACTGATTAGAGAAAGCCCGATTAATTTGAAGACGAAAAGAAGAAGTTTGACGAGAAGATAAATAAAGGCAGATTTGCCTATGTTGTGAAGAGATAAGACTTTTACAAGAGTTTGTTAGAGAGTTTGGACAAATCAAGAGCAAAAATGAGGCAAACTATTGATCAAAGCATGGATTATCAGTCTAGAATATTGAGAGTAGACTAAAATGAAAGACTGATTAATGATAAGCTTGGTGATATTATGAGAGAATGCATTTAAGTTGATACAGCTTTCGTAGAGCCAGGTCAAGGTTTTTCTTTGCAGAGATCTCACACTGTTCCAAATCAAAACAACCAATAGATACTTTAGCAGAATTAAGTATAAAATGGAATGAATGGACAACACGTGAATGGATTAAGACCACCTGTTCAATCAAAACATTAAAATGATTTTTGGAAATTATAGATTAGCATTAATTAGTGGGATTTAATATTGATTTATAGAATATTTCTAATAATTTCAAATATTTTTTATTTTTTAAGGCACTTATTTTTTACTGAGAGAAATTCTTTTTTATTTATTTTTCAAGTTTTTTTTATCTCTAATTAATTTTCCATAAAATTTTATGATCCAGTAATTATTACCCCATAGATAAATGTAAATAAATTTTAATATTTTGGGTTTTAAATAATAGCAGCAGCAACAGTAACAACCTCAGTATCACCCACACATTCACTAGTAAACATCAGCCTCCCCTCAAAGAATGTAAATAGATTAACAACCTAACATGTCCCCAATGAGCAGACCACTAATCATCAATGGCCAATAATAGTAATAAGTTCCACCTCAAGTAAATCCCATGCAACAGCAACAATAGCAGTAATAGATGCAACAACAGATGATGCTTCAAAGATAGCAATAAATGTAGCAGCAGTAGTAACAAGCTCAGCAGTAGCTTTAGAATCAGGCTTAGCAACAAGTTAATAGACCGCCAGGAATTTAATAGTAGTTGCCAGGTTAGCAATAAGTTCAGTAGCAACCACCCTATCAACAATCAAAACCCTAAATATACTAAATATTAATTGCATCAATCTTATTTTCTCAATTTACTGCATATAAAAAGAATTTTATAAAATTAGAAATATTTCTGATTTAATTAAATATAAACATATTTTTATATCATAAAAAAATTAATTTGATTACAAAGATATGAAATTATATATATAAACTTTATTATATATTTATTTAGGGTTTTGAATAATAACAGCCTTAATTATTCCCTCAAAATGGTCAGAACAACTTCAATCCACAGACAGCTCCTCAGCTCAACGCCAATCAAAGACCATTAGTAAATTAATAACATTAATTGCCACCTTCCGCTTTGTTGAATTAAGCTTAGTAACAGCAATAATAGGTTCAAATGTAGTAATAAGTGCCTTAATAGTTAGTACATCCACCCCAGGCTTAAGCTCCATAGATTATCAATCAAGCCAGTCCAATTCAAAGATCACCTGTTCTTCAGTAACAGCAACCTCCTCAAGTTTAGCACCAAAATGACGATTTAATGATTGTCTCTGGACCACAACTGCCTGAGCATCAATTTAAAACCTTCTATAAATACAAATAAATGAACATTTTAAAGCTTGTTCCTGGTTAAGGCTGGATCAAACTTGCTGAGTGCTAGAATATCTTATTGGCCAAATTAGTATTCACTATGGACGATAAGGTTTATATAATTGGTGGTGCGAAAGATCAGAAAGCCAAAGAAACCTTAGCAGATGTGACAGAGTTCAACTATGATTAAACTTAGAACTAGTTGCTACCTACTGCCATGCCAAAAATGATTACATCTAGAGCTTCTTTTGGATGTGTGTTTTCAGTACAAAGAAATGAGATATATGTAGTGGGAGGTTATGAGTTTGGAGAAATCACAAAGAAATGCGAGAAGTTTTCAATTGCAGAAAAAAGATGGATTCCCATGCCAACACTCTAAGAGGGCAGATGTTCTTCTTCACTAACTATATTGGATAATAGATACTTGTATTCAATTGGTGGAATCAGTAAGAGTGATTCTATTGTAACTGTACTCTCCACAATTGAAAGATTAGACTTGAATGATCCAAATGGCTAATGGTAAGTGCTTCCAATGAGACTTTAAGAAGGAGGGTGTGATATTGGTTCTCTTCCTATTTCAAAAGATGAAATTTTGATCTATGGTGGGTGGAACAAGAATCCACTTCAGGGATCTTGGATTATAAAGAAAACTGATTAATCAAACGGCGCTTCCATTCATTAAATTAAGGCTTTGGTGGAAAGTGGAATAAACAGACCAGACTTCTTCATGCTAAATGGTATTGCTATGAAAACTCAAGATCCTAACATCGTCAAGGTCTGTGGTCACACTCAACTTTTCTCATTCGACCTTAATTAGAGAAAGTTCATCGACTCAAGCAGCATTTGAAGAGGTAACAGTAGGAGCATAGAGAGGTTTGAAATTAGATAGAGTTGATGAGCTTATAATCTATTTTTGAAAGATATCACACAAGATGATATCTTTAATTAATTTACTAAAATTCACTCAAAGATTAAACTATCTTAATTTATTGAATTAAACTTAATTCTATTTGATTTGTGTTTGATAGTTATTCTTAATTAAATGTAAAGGAAATTAAAAATATGGTTAAGAGAATAAGTTAAATATATAAAATAAAGAGTTTTTTCTGACAAATATATAATTTTCTTCAAGGTTCATCTTTAGGATCCCAATCAGTTTTGAACATGATAAACCTAATACGTTGTAAACATTATTCTTTAAATAAATATAGCCTTAAAGTTTATTTATTTGATCAATTTGTTGAACTTCTTCCTCCTCTAGCTTGAAATCACCAATTGAAATAATGATATAATATTTATTTAAGGAAATATTAGACAGCAAATGGTCTCTGCTTGATGCCTTGGGAATCACAACGAATCCTCTATCAACTGCCCATCTTAAGGCAATTTGATTAGAAGCTTTATGGTATACATATTGAATCGGAGATTAAAAAATAAATATGATAAGCAATTTTCATAGATTAAAGAGTTCTATTAATTGAAGTTTACTTCTCACCAAGTTTGAGAATATACTCATTCTTCATCAATCTTTCGTCGAATGTTGCAAGCGGGGCGTAGCAAATCAAAATAATATCGTTCTTTTGACATACTTTGATTGTTTCATCGTCGTGATAAAGTGGGTGAATCTCGATTTAGTTTACTACTGTTCTCATTTTAAGTCATTCTCAAATAAATTAAACCTATTATGCATATTTTTATACTGGTTTTTCAGATACTTTGTCCAAGAATTGTTCTATATGTCTGGCAGTGAAGTTTGAAACTCCCAAGCTTTTCACAAGCCCTTATTTCTTGGCTTCAGCCATGCCTCTCCAGCATTCAAGTCTGGCTTCTTCCCCTTGCAACTCCCCGATACTTGTTGGCCAGTGAATCAATACTAAATCCAGGTATTCTATTCCCATTGTTTCGATTGTAGTCTAAAATAAATTTTTAATATTGAAGTTACAAAGTAAACGCTTATTAGAGGTTAAATATAAGATGTATAAAAATATTAATTTAGTCTAGATGCTTGCTAATGCTCCATCATAAGACATCTACCACATAGCAATCTTCCCAGTAATCCATATATCTTATCTGGTTAGACCATGTTTAGCAAGAGCAAGCTTCAAGGCGTCTCCCAACAGATGTTCATTTTCATAGAGCTCAGCAGAATCGAAATGTCTGTAGCCAATTTCGATTGCTGCATCCACTGCTTCATTCATTATCTTTGGGTCTACTATCTTCCAGGTATAAAATAGATAAATATATATATATCACGAAATACATGCTCTAAGTTATTTAATAGTTATAATTAATGGTAGTTTAATAATACCCATACCTACAATTGGAATAGAGTTCTAATCAGCCAAAGTCAATCTTTCTTGATGAACTGTGGAAATGTTGGTTAATTCCGTAGCTTACATTTAATATTTAATTTTAATAATATCTTGACGATGGATCTTTATATATCTTATCTTTCCAATCAGTTTCTTGTAATCTCTTTATTCTATTTTTTTATTTACAGTCATCTCAATGAATAATAACTAACTGACACAATTTTCATTAGCACTTCTTCGCTTACCAGCCCTGGAATTTCTTTATTTAGCTCATAATCAAATCACTCAGTTACCTGCTTAATCTGACGAGCAAGTCACGATGTGGAGATAGTCTGGTTTAAAAGTTATTGATCTAGAATCTAATGATATCTATCATGTTTCAATAATTTACTTTACGTTTATACTTTGAACAAATCATATCAATAATTAGGAATTTATGTTGTTTAATAGTTTTATTTATGTTCCAGCCATAGTGTTCAAAGAATCAAAAGTACACAATTTAAATTTGAAAGACAATCACATTAAAAGAAACTAGTTAATGAACATGGAGGGGATATAAGAGTACTAAGATCGCAGAAAAATTAAAATGGATATTGTTGTAAACAATAACTTAGATGTGAACTACGATCTATGTGGACTCGATAAGTGAACTTCACTTGATCTTCAATTAATTTACTCATACAATATTAATTAGGTTACTTTAATTTCTCTAATTTTAATCTAAATTTATCAGTAGAAAATAAAAATATCGAAATTATCACAAGATGTTTTCTGAATAAAAACTGATCAAAGCGAAATTAAAAATAAATATTTTAATAAATTGGGAATGGGAGCAGGTCCATGTTGCGCAACAAAACAATCAAGATCTTACAAAGACGGTGAATCTTAACCTCAAACTTAACAATAAAATCAGAGTAGCTAAAACTCTAACGTCCTACGTTCAAATAAGTCCACTGTTGCTCTAATTAACTAGAAAATAGAATCAGCTAAGAAACTGAGACAACTAAACATTAATGATCTGGCTGTAAAATAGATTGATGAGAGGTTTAATGAGATTACGCAGTTGAGTATAATAAATGCTGTTAATTGCCAGGTAGAGGGGTTTAAGGCTCCAGAAGGGGTTAAAGTGTTAGAAAGAAGTCAGGAAAGCTTAAGGAAAATCAATATGTCAAGGAATTTGCTTTAAATTATGCCAGTTCAAATGTTTTCATGCCAATAGATAAACCAATTATTTACAAATCTAATAAAAAAATAATGTGTTGCTGCATAGTACTTTTTTATTTGTGGTAAGTTTAACAGTTATCAATATGAGTCATAACAAAATAAATAGCATTCCGAATGAGATCAGTTCTCTCATAAACTTAAGAGAAATAGATCTCTCACACAATCAAATAAAAACCTTACCAGATTCTTTGGCTTAATGTTCTAAACTTACAGTCATCATTTATTCTTATATTCATACTATCTCAACTCAAAAATATTAAGGGATAATGAAATGAAAATAAAATAATTTGAATTTATTATATTTAACTGATATACATATGAATAATCATTCCCACCTAGGACAACATCAAAGCAGTAGCAATAACAACAACTCTAATCAATTTCAACAAATGAATCAATCATAGTAACTCGGATATTAATAGTAAATTAATATGCATTTCCCACTATCAACATCAAACAAGGATCAAGTTAACTTCGCCTTCGGAAATATGTTTGATAAAAAGTCATAAGTAGTAAATAAGAATACTTTATTATATGATTTGATGATAATAAAGCTATGTTATGGTCAATTTCAAAATATAAAATATATTATATAAGAAAAAGATTCAGGGTACATCAAAGATGATAAGCACAAACGATTCAAATCGAAGCTCAAAAAAGAAGATAAATAGCGCGAGATTTGACAGTACTTCCAACTCTCACAGTCAAGCTCAGAAGACCCCTTTAACTCAGCAGTAATAACAAACAATTTCACATCACCCTCAACTTTCAAATGCCTATGCCACTAATCACACATCAAGAGCAGATGGTCATCAATCTCATTCTCAAACTCCTCATTCTTCAAATAATTTCAATTTGCAAAAAAGTATTAAGCAGCTCTAAATCAAGCAAGTAGACAAAATAAAGATTGCTATTAATCAGCCTATGACTACCAAGAATTCAAACTAGCCTCAAAGCAATCAATAAGCTCAGAACAACTTCTTTAATAGAGTGCAATCTATGAACACTAAAGGCGTCAAAGCATCAAGAAACAATGAGTCTAGTTAGCAACCTGCACCCAACTCCATGATCAGTAAAATACCTCAGCTAACTTGCTTTAATCAGACAGTGATTGAAGACCTGAACGATTTCAATGATTTTTCTTCTCATGGGATCATGGTTGCACCTCAAACCACAACAAATCATCACAACATGGACATATCACCAAGACCCATCAAGTTCAACTTAAAAATAAAATCTTCAAATGCTGTAACTACCGCAACTACTGCAACTGGCGGATATTTTGCTTAGAAAAAGAACTCAACTAATAACACAAAAGCCATCGCATCAAACAAGTTGCATAATCTAACAATCAATGGGAATCAAAATCATACGAGGATGACTAATACAAACAATGTTGCTTTGTAAAACAATAGTCATATGATTACACATGATACCACTTACATGATAGGAGGAGGCTCAAATAACAATCAAAGAATCAATAATTTGCTGTAAAATGAATCAATGAACATGTCGAACTTATAATTTAATTTATACACTTAAAAAGATTTAGGCTAGAAATATAATTATAAATCTCACCAACGAATGTTTTATATCGATTTTATTACTTTGAATACAGTTCGCTTTCCCCAACTAGTCACACAAACGGTCTCAACACTTAATTCCTGAACAATTCAATAAAACTAAACAAAAGTTCAAAATCAAAAGATCCCATACAACAAAGAACCTACAGAATGAAGAATAATTTCGCTTCTCCAGGGATAGGTTCACTTTCAACAAATATTGAAAATGTGGTAAATGGCATTGGATGTTAAACCGTAAAAAGCAATGGAGGAATTGGCAACAAAAGCTTTAATCTTAAAATAAAGCTCAATAATGAATCATCTAGTAAGAGGTTGAAGCTTAGCACTAACAAAAAAATCACAAATCTAGGTATAGCTCCTTCTATTATTCGCTCTAATACTAAGGATGACATTCTGAATTAATCTAATCTGAGTGCTCCTAGAGATGCTTATAATAGTAATGTTAAGATTAATGACTAATCTGGTAAAGCGAAAAAAGTTAAAAGATGTATAAATTAAACAAAAAAAGTCACTCATAGTTAATATAAATTGATTTATTAATTAATTAAATAATTTTAGGATAATTCAAAGTTATCAAACAATTATTCTATTCTTATTATTTGGATATAAATTTTAGATAAGGCTCGGCCTCCCTAAATCTATTCTATTCTAATATAAAATAAAAATGTATAACAATTTTTCTTCGATAATTTTAATTCTTTCAATCATTTCGAATGGAAATTTATCTTTTATACTTTATTATTGAAACTTCCAATATCATTGATGAAAAGATGTCAGACATGAGTTTTTCGCAAAACCTAAATGAAATCATAGGAAGCTTAGATGAAAAGAATGAAATTGAAAAGATGAAATATGAGCTCTAGGAAAAGGATCAGTGCATCTAAGAACTTCTCAGAAGAATTGATTAGTTAGATTCTAAATTCAATGAACATTCTTAAAATAGAGCTGCTGCTTAAAAAGCCTAAGTCAAAGAGGATCAAAGACAGAGTATTAACATCATTAACCTTGCAGGTAAAAAGAACGCACAAGAAACTACAAAAATAGTATCTCCAAAATATGCTAAACTCAACAACTTTATGGGAGAGGAGAATAATAATAAGGAGAACATGAATATTTTGCAAAATTTGGAAGATATGCCCGATTAAAAAGAGAAATTAGAAAAGATTCAGAACGTTCTAAATAACCTTAATGTAAAGATGCTAAGATTTGGTGAATAAGGAAAGTTACTTGAAGATGAAATAAAAAAGAACGGGGGGGGGGAAGTTTCCTGCCCCCAGACAGTTTCTTGCCCCAAAAGGTAGTTTCCTGCCCCCAACATTAAATTTTATGTTTTTTGCAATAAATTTAATAGAAACAAATAAATTTGAATTTCAATAACCATAACCATGTACTATACAACATTTATTATTATATAATTTTCAAGGTACATAATTATTCTTTATCAAATTATATATTATTGACAAGGCTAAAATAAGTGTTTTTTTTTTAATTAATTAATGTAATTTTCATTAAATTTTAAATTGATTATCAAGGTAGAAATGATATTTGAAGCTAAATTTTTTAAAAAAACTACATAATAATAGATGATAAAGATTCTTTGAAAATTATAAAAATTAGATATTTTTATGTATGGGGCAGGAAACTACCTTTTTGGTGGCAGGAAACTTCCCCCTTGGGTGCATATAAAAATTTGGGGCAGGAAACTTCCCCCCCCCCCAAAAGAACATCTGCTAGTCAACAAATACCCTAAATACTGATAGATCCTTAGCCTAGCTATCAGAGATGCTAACTATTTAAGACTATTAATCTTGCATGGAGAGTGTGTTTGGAACAGAGGCAGCACCTACCTTAAGAGAATAAAGCAAGCAAGAACCTCTTCTCTCAAATAATCTAGCTTCAGGTACTCTTCACGGAAAGAATTAGCCATCGTTTTGCAGAACTCAAAACATAACTGAAATGCTAAGAAACATGCAAATCGAGGAAAGTCTAGGCAAAGATTTCATTGAAAGTGCTTCCTAATCATTGAACACTTCAATCTATGATCCAACTGTTAACACCGAAATGGGTAACAGTATAAAGAAAGCAAACAAGCAATAATTGATTTAAGCTATAGAAGCTCAGCAAAAACGTGGAAAAATTAACATTAGCAATAAGACTGGCAAATTTTAGAACCTACAACTTGGCAAACTATCTGGTATGGTGAATATTTTTTAAGCAAAATCCAGAGAAAAGACACCAATTGGTGGTGGCGATCCAGTAAGATCCTTCTAATTCATTCTTAATTCTTCAAACCCTCTTAAGAAAAAGAGTGAGCCAAGGAAAGATGAGAGAAAATCCTAACAATATAATAAATAAAACTTGAATGCCACTAGTGGAAACTCTGAACAAGCTTAAAATTTCAAAGTTGTACAGTAACAGTTAGGGGAATATTAATAAATCATCAAAGATCAGAGGAGTGAATTAGATTAACAAAGGAAAATGAATGAAAAACTGAAGAAAGTCTTATAGACATTCAATTTATCCTTTATTTTTTTAAATAATCTCTTAATTGTTTGTATAGATTAGTAATAAACTAAAAGAAGATGTAAATTTAAATTTGAGAGAAGGTTGCTAGATCAATTGATCTGAACTTCTGATTAGATTTATCTTAAAAAATAGATTAATCGCTTATTTGTATATTTAATTTTGTTAGGCAATTATATATTAACCAAATACTTTTAGATTGTCAATAAATATAAGGGGGGGGAAGTTTACTGCCCCCTGCATAAAAATGTGTAATTTTATCAATTTGTAAAAATCTTTATTATCATCTCTGAATAAATCTTGCTATTTTAAACATCTTTTCTTGTCATATCTTGGTAAAGATTCGAATATTGTCATGAAATTTACATTAATTATTAAATTTAAACATTATTGGTTTTTATAGTTAATAATATTTTATGAGACATACAGAAGTTGTAAGTCTTGAAAATTTGATAGTAAAAAAGCTGTCTTATATAGGGGCAAGAGAAATTCAAGTTATGATTAATATTTTTCTTCTATAATTTTTGGCAAATAAAACAAATTTTTATGTTTGAGGCAATAACTTCCCCCCATATAAAACTATAATATAATTAAACGCATTCTAATTGATCTTCTGAAATTTCTGCAAGTGTTTAATTTTAATTCACAAACTTATCTTTAATTTTACAATTTTAGTATAATTCTAGAATTCTACGACGCATTGAGCAATTAGAGCTCATTAGAAATCTGTGAAGCCATTGTTAATTAAAGCTTGCTAACCTCCTCTGTTGCTTATCATAGCTGTTAGCTTGTTATTGCTTGAATTAGAATATATATATATATTTTTGATTTCATATATGGAAATTTAATAATTGAAACCTACAATTTAATTTAATCTAAATTATTAGAAAAATTTGGCTATCAGTTCAAATAACTTTAGCAGTCGAAATTTTATCAATTATTAAAATTTATTTATTCCTGGTTTTCAAATAAATAGAAAATCTTCCGAATAAAAATGTCAATATTTTCCTTAAATTACATCAATAATTACTACTTTTGCTATAATTGTTTCTCTCATAATCTGGATCTAGGTGTCCTTGTTCTTCAATTCATAAGTATATTTATTTTTAATTTGTGCACTCCCAATAAAAAACAAATTTTTTAAATTAAAATATGGTTTTAAACTCAATTCTTGTTGATTCTAAATCTTTAATCTCTCTTATTCTTGATATCTAGAATTCAAGATTGTCATCCCCTTTTTCAGAATTTTATTTTCTTGCTGCAGAGTATTTATAATCTTTGAAGCAGCAGAATCGATCGCTTGCTTGCCAAATCCTTATCTATCATACTCATCTGATCGCAATTTAAATTTAATAATGATATTCTTTCATATAAAATCATTTTTAAATCTGTGTACTCTTGAAGGGAAGAAGTCAGAATCTCACTTGCCTAATCCAGATTTTAAGCTTAGCTTACTCGCGAAGTTATAATCTAAGAGCCCTAGTTGATGTATTAATCCCTAGTCATTTAATTTTGGAGATATTGCTGCTGCTAATCATAATCCGAGTTCACTGAGTCTTGGGAACTTCCACAGTCTGACACAGGGGCAGAAGCAGATGTGCTGCCGTTGATATTAAAAAGTTTATGAATAATAATTAGTACCATTTATTGATAATGGCATTGGCACATAGCTAGCATTCCTATTCTTCAATCAATGAGCTATTGTTTTATAAGTCTGCTGAGCCATTAACTAGGGATGCATGATTGGAATTACTGTTGTGATTGCATATCAATTTACTAGATTTCGACTAATTTCTGTTTTTGCTGTAGAGTTCATCGTCATTCTTTGATTTAGATAAGTTCTGGGAGGCCTAATTTGGCTAGTTGTTATTCACCAACAATAAGGAGTCCTATTTAGTAAATATAAGAATTATTAGTCAGAATCTAGGCTTATTACAATAATTTAATTTGATATACATAAAATACGTAAAAGTATGTTTATCTAATGTAATCCTATTGAATTTATATTCAATTAGCAATACAGAATAAGAGGAATCGCATTAAGCAGAAGCTACTATATCGCTAAATAGTTGCAAATTTTTCAAGCTTTCTATGGTTTCAAGAAGTTACCTATCGCAAATATTTCCAACGTCTTACAATACCTAAACAATGAATAAATGGGTTGTTTAACTAAGATTTTTAATATAAAAGCAGGCTAAAGTCTGCATAAGAGTATAAGAAAATTTAAAGATTTGTAGTGATAAGTAGTAGTATATTTACCTTTTTCTCCATTTAGTGATTAAGAGATTATAAATAATTTATTAGGTCGTTTATTTTTAATTATATTTTAATTCAACATATCTCTATATGCTCTATTCCCTCTATAATAATGATAATTTATTTAATAATATTCATTATGATTCTTGATTTGAGGTGGGGGTAATTAATGAAGAATAAATATATAGTAATCATTTCACGATTTATTGAACTATTTATATATAAACAAGGGAAGTTAACAATGAAAGCATTTTAAATAGGAGCTTATTGATGATAAATGGGAGACTTATAAAGAGATATGGAGAGTTGATGAACAGCTAACTGTTGTTAATATATACAAGGTTTATATTTAAGCATTAGATAAATACAATCGAATTATATAAGGGACCAGCACTCCGTTCATCTGTATCTTCTGAGAGAGATTTGGTTTCTTCTTTGCCATGATTGGTTGGTGGATGGTCTTTGGCCGGTGGCCTTGACTCCTCTCTTGTTCATACCTCTGTGCTTCTTGCCAGCTGAAGTGATACCTCTGCATTCTCTGTGCTTGTGGTTGTTGGTGGCGATCCAGCTGATTCTTGGGTCTCTTCTGATGGCCTTGTGGTGGGGGTCAACCATGATGATTTCGAAGAACTTGAAGGTTCCGTCTTGACCAACCCAGTAAGAGTTGAGGACTCTAAGGTTAGCGCATCTTCTTCCAACTCTCTCTTCAGCGATAGCTCTGTGAGATCTGGTTGGCTTGAGTTCAAACTATTTTTATTCCACAGCTAAATTTGCATGCCTCATTTGTCTGTAAAAACTCATTACTAAAAAATTAACAATGAGTTGGTTGATACCTTGGTTGACTGGTTTACCGTAGACAATACCCTTTGAGACTGGCTTCTTTCTGCCACCTCTTCTGATTCTGATTCTGTAGATCACGTAACCTTGCTTGGCCTTGTAACCGAGCTTTCTTGCCTTGTCGAGTCTGCTTGGTCTGTGTACCTTGTGAATGACTGGGAGTTGTCTGTATTCCCATGATCTCATTCTCATAACGAATCTAAGGACGTCGGATTACTTCTTTCTCCACAATTCTTCAAGATATTTGTAGGCTCCCATTTGAGATTATATTATTTAATATAAAAAATTAGCTCAGTTCATAATTAAACACACTCGCATTCAGTTATTTGATAATTATTGAGAGATTTAAAATTAAATTTTATTCTCATTTTATTATAATTAGAATTGTTCCCTTTAAAGAAATTAACTTAATTAAATTCAAAGTATATTTTCTATATCACATTTAAGCTTAAGTATAACAAAAATAAAATCAGACCTAGCTTTTTCCCTGCCTACTTTGTAAATATTTATCTTTCATATTTCTCCCCTGTTTATTGCTTTGCTGTGTATTTGCAACTGCTCCATTAGATTATTCTTAAGATCTCTTATCATATGTTCTTTGGCTATTCTTTGGGAAAGCTTCAAGTTCGCTATATGTTAGAGGTGATTGGTCATATCTACTTTGGTTTTTAATGCTTAAATTTTAATTTTCTCGTTAAGATTGACTTGAATTGTTAACTAGATAGTTTTTGGATCTGCTCTAACTGTTGTTGTTACTGTTAATTCATATTCAATAATATTAATAATGCTCAGCTATACAATGATATTTTTGGGGAAACAATTTAAAAAGGGTTTTATAAATTTTAAAAACAGTTGAGTGCACTATTATTATGACCTCTCGATTAAAAAGAAGCAGAAACAGGATTATATTCCTTGAACATACTATTTTCCATGTCAAGTCGGTATATTTTGTTTGGTGAAGCATTTCTCTTTAAATCAGCTTGGGAAGGTGTTCGTCTATGCATTTTTTTATTTGAACCCTCCAATTATTGCTTATATTATGGTATGTTCTGGTCAGCAAACATTGCCTTCTAATTTTTAAAACTTTGATTTGCATTATTTCTAGAATCGATTGTTTAATTCTTAGAAGCTGTCCTACCTCTTGAATTATGGTTTGTGCTTGATTAAGCTAATTTTGTTTAGGAAATGCTTGGTTTTTAAGATTAATTGTTTTAGTTTTCTATATACTTAACAGCTTGCTAATTTTTCTATGGACTCTTACTACCAGAACGGTAGTTAACTTTAGGTTTTGAAGTTTAATTCCACTCTAGATATGGAACGTTAGGTTTGTTGTAAGCATTAACATTCGGTTTAAATGGCCGGTTTTCAACATATTCAACTTCCTCAACGTTTTAATTGTATGTTACTTGCTTTTTCTTTGAGTTTGATCTTGAATTTTTAGTGTTATTACTTATTGTTGTAATTTAAGATTTTTAATCTATGACAAGCTCAGAGGGCTACAAGAAATCATAGCAATCAGTGCAGTGCTTATTTTTTCTATGAAATTATTAAGCATGAATTTCCTATAATTTTTGCTATCTCTCAAGGGAATTTTAATATTATATTTCTTTGCTGGTTGATGGTCTATGGTGCTTCAAATGATTTTTTAAACTATCTTTTTATGATTTTGGTTCTTACATGCTTTAATCATTAACTAAATTCATATAGTATTAATATTAGTCATCCAAGTTGCTCTATGAAAGTATCATATTTTTAACTTGACTTTCTTATGAAGCAAACTCACTATTTTAATTGCTTTGCTATGATCCAATAAATAAATCATGCAATACTTTAAAGCAAGCCATTAAAAGTACTCCATATTCTTCCTCTTAGACTAATTAGACTACCCTATTTTGAAATCTCTCTTTTATGATTAGTCCAAGAACACTTTATTTATCTACCTATGAAAGTACATTTGAAATTTATAGCAATTGCTACTGATCTACGTAAAACTTTTCTTCATTCATTTGTTAGCTCTTTCTACTTTACTGAAACTACTATGACATAGTGTTTCCGCTTTCGACTTTTGACTTCAAGCTTTGCATATTCATGTATTCTCGAAACTATTCACTTAATTTCTTTAATTCAAGCTGTATGTGATTATTCTAAAATACTAAACTCTCAAAGTATTATTTCGAGCCATTCATCATCTCTGACTTGTTCTGTTAAAAAGTTTCTCGATCGCTTAATTGCAACTTCAAAAATTCGATTTCTTTAGTTTCCTCTTCAATTTAAGTTTAAAGTTGCAACTTAATTTCAGCTTCTTCTTCAAGTTAACGTCTGCATTCTTCTAGCTAAACATCATATTGCTTGAAAATTTCTTCTTTCTCTTAATCTTATTTAAAGGTCAAATCCCTCATTTTCTATCGCTCTTTCTTTTCTTAAAACAATTGTTCCTAAAAGATTACTATTAAGATCATAAAGTAATTACTTACTTAGCTAGCAGCTAGGTCTAACTGCAATACTTTTATGGCGTCAAGAGATAGGCCAAGGAAATCCTCTAATGATGAAATTGTCATAAATGTTCTCTATTAAAATTTATAGTATTAATTTTAAACTTACCTTATTTTGTGATTTTTGCTCATCATAAGTCCATGTTGAAGAAGCTGAATTTTACAATGATTCTTTAAGCTTATTTAGCTCTTTTAATTTCAACTCTAAATCTTGAGTCAAATTCCTTATTAATTCAATCTTTCCACTGTTATCTTCTACTGAAGAGGGTAACGAACCATACTATTCATTGATACCTATTACTTGATAATTTTGATCTGGTGACATTTTTTCATTTGTTGCTTCTAAATGAGGGATTTAATCAAATTAGTCAGAAACTTGACTGTCCAATCGCTCATTTTGATTTTCAAATGTTTACATTGAATTTTACTCAATGAATATATTAGCTTATCTATCATTTTAGCTCAATTGATTATCTACTTAACGCCTGTCATTAGTATTTAAATATGGTCTTGGGATGTTTTATCTATCTTTAGGAGAGATCTAGAAGCTATTTTACTTTTAGGAATTGTAGCTATCAAATTAACTTGAAGATCTCTTGTTCAAGCTGTCATTTAAAGTGTTCATATTTTACTGTATGACATACTATTAGTTTTGACTGGCTTCTGAATCTCTCTGTACATTATTTTACTTGAATTACACTCTTTATTAATGCCCATCTTGAACATTATCATAGCTAAATGTGACAGATTAAGGGCGACTGTTTAAACTATTATTCAATAACTCAGTGTTTTATTATTGAATATTCTACTACTATGGGTAGATGTAGCTGCTTATTAATCTGTCACTATTTTTGTTTCTTAACGGTGATTACTTATTTTTCTCGTAACTGTTTTATTTGGAAGAGAGCTATGCATCAAGGACTGTTTTCTCTATTGATGATCTCAAAGAATTTCTGTTATCAATTGTTTATAAGGGCATTAATTTTAAATTTTTGTTCTAAAATAAGTAACGCTTTAAAATGGTTTCTTAAAAATAAATTAAAACTACTTAATTATGATGGAACTTATACCTCCCTTATTGTTAAATTTTGATTTAATAGGTTAACACTTGTATTGTTCTACTGAGTAAAAACATTGTTTGCTTAATCTGGTTGGTTTATTGTTGACTAAAGTGAATTATTGGCATCGGTTTACTGGACGATAGCATTAAGCTTAAATTGTTGCTATTGTCTTTGAGAGTTTTAAGATTTTTAGGGAAAATTTGATAGTTGTTGCTGTTATTAATTCATATTTATATTGCGTTTTATTAATTAATTTCAGTAAAAATAAATAATTTATTTTCATAATTTAGACGTTACTTACTTTATTAGAAAAGGATTTTGGCAATATTTCAATTTATGAAATTTGTGAATTTTTTACATAAAAAAGCTTATATTTAATATTTTTTCTAAACTAAAAAATAAAATAACATTTAAAAATACCAAAATGAAAATTTTTTTTATGTATCTATCTTTATAATCAAATATTTATTTTATTCATTCAGAGAGGTAATATATTTATTTATGAATTTCAATTATAAATAATTTAAGCCATTATGGAATGAGATATACTTAATTAAACAATTGCATTGTTTATAAAGAAATTAAACTTTTTCAATTAAAAATACGATAGGGTTCAAAAAGTCTTAATTGCAATTTAATAATCTTTCAAATATAGAAAGAATGAGAGAGATTAATAAATAAAATTCAAAAATAATTATTCAATATTATATACATTGCTTAAGATACTTAAATTATCTTTAAAAAAAAGATCAATTTAAAAAAAATCTAAAAATGAATTTAATGTTTAATAAAGTAAGAAAATTACGTTTAATGTTAATGCTGTTAGAAAATAGATAATTAAGAATTTTAAAATAATTTTTTTTCAATTAGTATATAATTTTAATTGAAAAAAATAGCAGGAACTTTATTTAAATTATACTTAAAGATTATTGTCACGATATATGAAGTGAACTAATTTTGCATCTTTTATGTTATTTTTTAATTAAATTTACTTAAAAACTGTTTTTAATTTTTAAATATTAGCATATTGCTAGAAATATAGTAATTCTTTTTAATCTCTCTTTTTGAAGATGTGTATAGCAATACTTTCTTTATCTATCATTATTTTTGAATTAAAACTTATATAATAAAAATAAGTTTCTATTTTAGCATTTTATGACGACTTTTTGATAATTGTGACGATTAGCAAAAATATGAATTATTAATAGCCTTTTCCAGGATATTTATTTGTAATTATATTATTAGAAAATCATTAATGAAGATTTACGCTCACCCATTCAGTGCTCCATCCAGACTCGCAGTCATTGTTGCTATTATTAATTAATTAATCCAATTTGATATAATTAATCATGTATTATTATAAGCTCCTTGGCTTGGAGTATCAATATGAAAATGTGGATTTGTTCAAGCAAGCTCAACTTGGACCAGACTTCACCAATGTAAATACTAAGCAAAAGGTTCCAGTTTTGGAAGATGATGGTGTTATCATTACTGAATCAGTGTCAATAATTTTATTTCATAGTATATTTGTAATTGTATCAATCATGAAATATCTTTGCGAAAAGAATGGAAACACAGACCTATATGTTAAATTGTAATTATTAATCAACCTCTATCCATCTTCAGTGACTAGTCCAAAAGACAGAGCAATTGTTGATATGCACATGAGCATCTTAGCTGACCTCAGAAACAACGGTCAGAGATACCTCTTGGGATCAGTTGTCCTTCCAAAGATGGGCAAATCCATGCCAGAAGCAATCACATAAATACCTCAATTTTTAAGTACATGCAAATTCATTTGAGTATTTATAATTGAATCGTAAAGCAAGCTAAAGCAGAATTGGATAAACATTTAGCATAATAAGAAGCTGATTTGGCTTCAAATCCTGACAAAGAATACGCCATTCTTGATAGATTAACTCTTGTAGACGTCTACTTGTTTAAATATTATTAATGAGAGTAATCAAAATTACAATTACCCAATAATTTATGAGTTGTTCATCTTGTCACTTCCCATGACACATTTATTGTTCAAGGAAGAATTCCAGACTAAATTCCCTCACTGGTACAAATTGGTGCAAGGTCTTAAGGAGAAAAATCCAATCTTCGCTCAAGACGAGAAGGAGTATAATAAATATAAAATATTTGTAAGAAATTACTTACCAAAAGCGTTATATTTAATGAGTTTTAGCAATATGTGGACTTCCTTAAGCTTACTCCATTCGCTTGATTTAACTAAAATTTTTATCGAATTAATATCTAAATAATCATTAAACTTATCTTTAAATTCTTCCAAGGTGTACATTAGAATAAGAGTATTGATAATTTTGATAATATTAATTAAATTAACATGGAAAAATCCGCCAACAAAAAGTCCACAGTATCACAAGCGAAAGCCCATACTTCTCATTAAAGTTCTTAGTCTTCTACTGCTTAAGGGAAACATGATCATGCCAAGACTTCTTCAAAACATTATTTATTTATGGGGAGGGGGTATATGCGTAATTTAAATAAATAAAACATGCTAAACCCAAGCATGAACAAGAAAATGATAATGATTCATCTTAAGATGAGCACATGGAAGATATTTAAGGAGATGAGAAACAAATTAATATGGGTTTTATACTTATTTATTTTAGAAAGTTTTACTATTTTACTTCAAGGTTGTTTTTTTAATAGTAATTTAATGCAAAATAGAAGTTCATATTTCATTATTTTTACATCCCCTAAACAAAGAACAATCTTATATGACATCTTAGGAGTACAAAAATCAGCCACTCCTGATGATATCAAGAAAGCTTACCGTCGCCTAGCTCTCTTGAAGCACCCAGACAAGAACCCAAATAATGCCCAGGCAAGTGAGAACTTCCAGAAATTGCAGAAGGCTTACCAGATACTATCAGACCCGAAGAAGAGGGAGAAATATGATCAGTATGGCGATGATGGGGAAAACGGGGGAGATGTGTTTTCAACTGGGGACTGGCTTGATGCTTATGAATACTACAGAGCCATGCACCCTGAAGTTACCAAGAAAGATGTCAAAGACTACTCATAAAGATATAGACACTCAAAGGATGAAGAAGAAGATCTTATCGACTACTATTACTAGAATTTATTGATCATAATATTAAGTAGCATTTTAATATGCTAATTTATTTGCATCTTAATCAGTAAATTTCGATATTTTGGGATTTGGAAATACCTTGATAACGATGGAGACATAACTCACATTTTGGAACATATTGTTTGCTCTGTGAATGAAGATGTGGAAAGATTTGTGAAATTCTTTGAAGATCAAATAGAACTCGGTGAGTTGGACGATGAAAAGGCTTTTCATAAATCCAAAAAGAATATTAAGTTATAGCTAAACACTATTCCTAAATCAAAAATCCTCTATCATCTAAATATACAGGAAT
Source organism: Oxytricha trifallax (assembly GCA_000711775.1). NCBI lineage: Eukaryota > Ciliophora > Spirotrichea > Sporadotrichida > Oxytrichidae > Oxytricha > Oxytricha trifallax. The sequence goes on along the minus strand of ARYC01001389.1, from coordinate 64,295 downwards.
CATTTTTAAATTCGCTTTATATTGCAATATTACCAGATGAAAAAGAGGAAGCCAAGAAAGAAAAATCAAAACTACAGAAAAAGAAGGAAAAGGCAGCAAAGGATGCAGGTGTGGGAAACATGCACGACCTTGAGAAAATGATTCTTGCTAAGAGACAAAGTGGGTTCAACGGCTTCCTCAACTACATGACTGATAAGTATGCCAATGCAGATGATGACTTGGAGGAAGAAAAGAAGGGAGGCAAAAAGGCGAAGGGTAAGGCAAAGAATCTCATAAAAACCAGTGCTGCTAAGAAAGGCAAGAACAATAAGGATCTTGATGAAGATGAAAATATGTGGGAGGATAACGATGAAGAAGATGAGTAGAGTGACAGTGTGGAGGATGTGCTAACTGACCCCAAGAATATTAACTCCAAGAGAATCAAGAAAGCCAAAGCAGGAAACCTTGGCAGCCCAAGCAAGGCAGACAAAATGAAGGAGAAGAACCAGAAGAGAAAAAAACTCAACTGATATGTTCACATAATTAATTAGATTGATTTAACTTTGGAATTAAGCAATTTAAATTCTTATTATAATTGACTATGATAAAAGCCTATGTTATATTTGCATTTAAATAATACTCTTATTATAATTATTAATTACTAGTAATATAATAGCAATGCCAGCAGCTACTTCTAATTCTATGACTACTCAACCAAAAGTAACGGAAGCACAAGTGATGATGTACGTGCCAAACCTAATTGGATATGCCCGTTTCTTGTTCCTACTTGGGAGCACATACTTCGCGTTCTCTGAGAACTACTGGCTGCTGTACCCCATATTTTATGGAATTGCCTCTCTACTGGATATGGCTGATGGTATGGCCGCTAGAGCACTCAATTAATGCAGCAGATACGGAGCAGCACTCGACATGATTTGTGATAGAGCTCAGAATAAACTATAAGAAATTAAGATAGTAAATTATATCTTGATAATGGGGTTTTCATAAGTTTGATACAGTATACAAAACATAATCAATAACTTTAGAAATGAAGTAGTTTATATTGAATTAATTAAATACTTTTGATTTTTATGAAATATTTTTTCAGCTATGAACAATCATTTATATTTCAATATGAATATTTAATTGCTATCTCGTTATCTTTGAATATTTAATAAAATTATTTTTTCTAACAAACATAATATATCTATTTTACTTAGAAATACAGATCCTTAACTTATTATAAATAATACATTTATCATTAAAAAGTATTTATTTACTTTTGGATATGTTTTAAGGTTTAAAATGGTACCATGTTCTTGTTACTATCTGTACTCTACACAAATTATGACTTCTTCTTTTACATGTGCTTTAAATCTTCTTTATATAAGTTGTTTATCAGGACTATATGCAAATGTATCCCCCCCTTAATTTTAATAATAATTACGTGCTTCATCTTGGACTTTGGCAGCCACTGGTTCCAATTCCAGACCACAGCTCTGTTCAAAGCCGAGTCCCACAAAGGCAAGAACAAAGACGAGAACTTCATCATCAACCTTTACTACAACAACAAGATTTTCTTCTCCGTGCTTGTAATCGGTGCTGAAACCTGCATTATCGTTTTGTACATCGTAGCAAGAGTTCCATTCTTCCAGACATGGCTACCCACTCAAATTTTAGCAGGAGTTTTGACTGCCATTATGAGCACTAAGATGCTCGTCAATGTGTTCTAGTGGTATGGTGGCTTCTAGAGAATACTCAAGTATGACTATGAAAACAAGACTAACACTTTCTCGTATTGAAAAAGCCATATAAGATACAGTATCAATAAAATATAGATTGAGTTAAGGATTGGAAAGAGTTAGTGTCACATTGAAAATTAATACAAGAAGACAGAAGAAATATATATTAGCATTTTTACAAAAATAAGCTTTTCATTCTTAACTCTTAAACATTAACACTACTTTATTTAAATTATCGAATTATATTCTAGGAGAAAGGCACTTTGAATATTCAAAAAGAGGATTATAATAATTAAGATGTGTTCTCGAAAGATATTATTATAGAATAATTAAATTTAATTTCCATTCTATCGTAAATATAACTAAATTAGTTCTTCCTTCAGTTATTAGTTCTGAATGTGTTTTCTGAGACTCCATAGAGCATATCCTTGACACTTCTCTATGAACTGTAGTTGAAGTTAGGTGGGTTGCATGAAGTTTGATAATAGTCTACTGATGTAATTTGAAGTTGATCATCAATGTTGTGATAATTTTTCTCTTGAGCTACAAAGAAATCAATGTGATTAGATCCAAAACCCCAGCCTCTGTCGTCAACTCTTACACAGCCATTGTGTCTCTAGCCACCTGTTCTGGGCATCACGACACCTTGGAATTATTAAATCATGAGAGTAGTTCCAATTGGGAAGTCGTTTGCTGCAACACTTGAATATGGATAGATTGGGTTGCTTGATCCACCGATTCCGAAGGGATATCTATTCTGATCAATTTCATCGAAGCAACTGAAGCCGTCGCCACAGTCACAACCACTCAAGTTGATAACTCTTCCATCTTAAAGCTTACCAGTGCCCTCTACTCTAACTCTCTCAGCGTAATGTCTGGTTACCTTGGCGATGTTATTGCCATCGCAAGTCTTTAACCAGGTGTTTTTGCCTCCTGAACCTGACTCATCTGCCTCATAGCAGATCCAGTAGTAGGTCAAGTCTCCATGATTAGCCAATGCAGTAGTTGCATATAGAGCTGATAGTGCCATTAATGTTATAGCCTTTCTCATTGTAATTTGTTTCGAACTTGTAAATTAATTATTGTTTATTTTATAAATCATATCTTACAATAATCTTGTAAATTGTGTTATTATAAATTACAATAATTTACACCTGAAAAGAGTCAGCTTCCTTAAAAAGTAAGAAAATTCTCTATTAATTAAATTTTTATAAAGTTATCTTCAAATAAGAGAAATACAAATCTCCCAAGTTAAAATAAAGATGCGAAATTTAGGCGTTGACATATTGTATTAAGCGGTTTAATGCCTAATTTTTTATAAATGCTATGATTAAAGAGTGTTAACCAAGTTAAAACATTAGTTATCAAATTAATATACTCTATATCAATTATTAATTCCATATTTTTATATCACAATTCTTATACTCCATCAAACGTCAAAACTTAATCTTCTTCTTCATCATAAATTAATTGACTTCCTTACTAACTTGCCATCTAACTCTATATCAAATTATTTTCAGCTTCATTCTCTTCATCTAAAATAAAAGCATCTTTATGGTATTTAGCCTGAGCTCTAGTGTTTCTACCATGAGGTCTACCATTATATGGACTGATTTCTCTCTTTTTATTCAATATTCGCTTGCTCTTTTAAGCTTTAGAATCTGCCTCAGTCTCACTCTCCGAGTAGTCTTTGTAATTTATTCGTTTCTTAGAATTATTTACTTTTCTAGCATGAGAGTTCAAGTCGATCTCTCTAGTATCAAAATCGAAATAAGTAGGTTTACGTTTTCTTTTGGATTTCAAATGTGAGCTGGTTTGAGAAGTACTATCATTTTCTTCTGAATTTTCTTATTGATCACCAAATCTCTCCAAATCGTAGTTTATTCGTTCAGTCCTCTTTCTTAAAACTCTTTCACTGCTCTACAAACCTCTCAAGTACCTATTTGTCGGAAGGTTTGTTTACTTTTATTTAGATTTATCTCTTCTTTTGTTGTTCTCTTTTTAATCAAATTCACAGTTATTTTAGTTTTTGATTATTATTTAACAGGAAGTATGTGAGGAAGATTAAGAGTTTCTTAAATCGCCTTTCTTTTTAAACTCAACTGCATAATCATTATGAGTAATATCAGTCAACTGCCTGCTGCTTGTTTAACTTTGACTGCAGCTTATTCTATTACTTCTTGAAGAATCTGAACAAGCTTCATCTTCTGAAGAAGCTTATCTACACTTATTTTTTGCTCACCCACCTCTACCACGCCTTCCTCTTTTAATTATAATAGGAAATTGGTTTTGTTGCATCCCTGTAGCAGCTGAAAATAAACCAAAACCGCTGCTTTAAACTGGATGCTATTAGAATGAGTTTTTTTAATCGAATTATTCGGTATTTACTAAACTCGAAAATAGACCCATTCCTCCAGTCTGTTGCTATAAATTTTCATCAAAATCCATATCGTAAGTCATCTAAGCATCTGAAAAAGTCTAATTATTATCAATAAGAGATGCTTGATTTTTACCTCGCTATGGGATAAGACCTTACTCTCTCAATGACATTTCATATTTACTTGGTCTTCCCCTACGCTTTCGTAATTGCTAGAACAAAGTCTATAGTTCATCAGTTTGCTGTTATTAATAAATTTGAAAATGCTGCTGTTGAGTTCGATTGATAAATTTATCATATCTTACAAGTTCTCTAATTTCTGATTCGCTTACTTCACTCAACTCATCGCCCTCTTCCTAAAGCTCTTGCTGATATAATAACATTTAAGAAGTTTACTGAGCTTCAAGTAGGTGCCTTTTCCTCGATAATAGGTTTTTTTCTTCTTTAAGTTATTTAATTTATTCATTTATTTCCTAATGTAAGTCTATTTCTGGTTTATCTTTAATTATTCTATTTGCGATTTAGTTGAGTTTATTTTTTTGCTTCTATCTGACTTAGTTAACATATAAACCATGAAAAATGTCATACCGACTATCACTATTTGCTCTCTATCTCTCTTAGTATTTTCTTATAGCATATTGTCTCTTTATTTTCTTTTCTTCGAAAGCTTTCTCACAGCCATTCATGTACAACAAGAAGCGCATGTCATCATTATCATAATTGCTCTTCAAGAACTTTTAGTCTCTAAACTGCAGTAATCTACGCTTTGTTAGATCTCTGACTTCTTTCTACAAATGTATTCTATTATGCACTCTTTAGTCTTGTTCGTCTTATTGGTACATTAGTGCTGCTGCCAGAGCATCTTCCATTAGTTCCTCGACATAACACTTTGGCTTGTTTTCTGGATCATGCTCGATCTCAAAGTATTTGGTTTTCACTGGAATTATTTCTTGCTCTTTTTCTATAGGCAATTTATTATCAAATTTCACTTCTTCTCCAATCTTTAAATCAGTAATTGGTTCCCCATTCAAATTTTACCTATTCACTTTAAAAGCTGATTTACGAGGAGTAACTTGCTTAGAATTATTCCTTGATGTTAGATTAATCTTATTTTTTGGCTTAATATCTTCATTCTTCACATTTTAGTTTGATATTAGAAGTAGACTACTGAGGTTAATTAAGGGCTCAGCGACTTACTATTAAGCTATTTGCTTTTTTTATCGCTTAGGATTTTTTGGTTTGGCTTCATTTTTGCTATCTACTAATTTTGGAAGTCTCTTTTTTTTACTTTTAGATTATATATTTAAATCATCAACCTAATGATCGCCCTTTATTTAATCATTTAAATTTTAAGTTTCTATTTTGATAGAAGTTTGCTTTATGGAATTTTTTGTCTTTTATTTAAGTTTTAAATTTAATTCAGTGTCATCCTAAGGTTAATCTTTATTTGTTTTTTAAAGGGTACTAATTTATTTTAATTGTAAATTTAGAGTAAACTTATTTTATTCATTTTGAGATAGTGCATTGTTTTAAGCTGATATCTTTTTCGCACCACTTTTCTACTTAGCCTATTTTTTAACTAATAAATAAGCATCCCTAAATCTTTTTTATGCAGGGCTTAATGATCCATTTTGTATTTTACTATCTTCTTTTTAACTCAACTGCTCTTTGATATCATCATTATTTATCTATTATTTAGCATTTTTAGAAGTTTTTTATGAACTTTATTGCTGTTTTATTATGGATTTTGATCAGCTTCTTTAAACTCTCTATTAATTAGAACTTTTTACTTATTAATTATTCTGATTTTCCACTTTTATTCCTTCACTGCTTTTTACCAATTAATCAGCTTATTTTTATTAAGGAGTTATTTTCTTCGTTCTAGTTTTAGACTGTTTATTTGCATTAACTTTTTATGTTTCTTACTCAATTTTTACAATCGATTATTTCATCGTACTAATATTCTAAGCTTTTTTAGGAGATCTGATTGGGGATTTAGATTAAGATTTCTTTCGGTCTACAGTTAAATTCTTTATATTTTCTTTGGATTTTAGTTTGCTTTTTGATAGTTTTATTACACTTTGCACAAATTCACTGTTTTCATCAAGTTCTTAAGGAATATTTGAGAGTTTTTATTTTTTAGGCTTTGGGGAAGTTGCTGTAGGTTTTTTAATTAAACTAGTATCTTTCATAAATCAGAAAATAAAAATTGAGTTCGTAAAATTAATTATGATAAATACCATCATTTTATTTTCATCGTAAATTCTAAATAAATGAATGCATTTATTTGAAGATTTATAAATTTTCTTATAAGTCTTCGAATTATTCGGATACCTCCTGCTTCAGTGATATAAATACAATTTAGTTTAATACTTAAGAATTATTATATGATATTTTTCTTGACTTTAATTTAATTTAATTATTAATTTTAGCCAAAAATTCATATATAATATATAAAAGTTTCAATCAATTATCATTTTTACAACTCCAAAACTCATTGGTTAATAAGGGCAATATTAGAATCTGACGTGATTCTCTTGCTTTAAAAATTTAAAGGGTATGATAAGAGTATTTTAAATTGTTTATGAGTATAGATTTTATGTTAATTTACCTATTAAAAATGCATTTCGTAATAATTCGAGTAAAAACATCCTGACTGAATCTTAAGAATAATTAGAGATATGAAGCAATTAAGTAAGAATTCTTTTTCATTCTATTTTTTAATAATAATTGCACCATCAAAATCTAATAAATATAGCTCATTCTTAAATATCTAGCTAGTCTAATAAATTAAACACTTTTTATATTCCCTTAATTCAGCTCTAGTCAATATATTTATTTGATTTTACAACATAAATTATAATATTGTGAAGGCAAAGCATGATTTTGTAATAAAATTTAAAACCAATACCCTGTACTTATTTTTTCTCTATCTATAACCAACATATATAAAAGTCTATTAAAATTAAAATTGAGAAACTTTAATTAAAAAATAGAAAAATAAAATATAAATGTCAAGCAGCAGTTTTACATCTCCCTAGACCACTCTCTAGCATGATAATTAGAATAATGACTATATTCAAAGATTCAAGTAAATTTAGGAATGAGAAGGCGCATTATTCAATAATTTGAAATAAATTCAAATTCTTTTATTAGGTTTTTATCAATGTATAATACATAAATTTACTTATATTATACACATTTGTATGATAATAAACTGATTTTATCAATACTTGAACGAGAAAAGTTATTTGAAGAGAGAATGCGAGAATAATAGTAAAAATTGATGACAGATAAACAAATTCAAGAAGAGGAGTTATACAAAAAAGAGTAGGAATTTATTTAAAATTGTGCAAAATAACAAGTAGAGGTAATTTCCTTATATAAATTTAAATTCATGTTTTTTTCAAGATTCACAGTTATATTTATATAGATAGAAAACTAAAAGTAGGAGTATTTTACAAAAACAGATGAGCAAGTTTACTTGATAAAACAGGAAATGGAAAGTAAAATTTTAGAGATAAATTAGGGATATGAGCAGTAATTGAGAGAAAAAGAGGAAGTTATCAATAAAATCAAACTTATTAAGTCAAAATTAGAGAATGAAGAGCAAAAGAATAACGAATAAGATAGTAAAGATAAGATTCAAAAGTTTATCGTCAATTTTTGTAATTTTATTCAGAATATATTATGAAAATAATTTACGATAATAATTTACGAATATTTAAAATGTTTTAAGTTAGAGAAGAAAGTCAAGAAAAAAAAAGAAAAGCTTGAAGATGTGTAAAAGAAGTACAAATCTAAAATTAAAGATAAAAAGAAGGATATAGAATCACTTAGAAACGAAGTAGAAACAATAAAATAGTAGCTTTAAGAATCTTTTACAATAAATTAATAGCTTTAATAACAGATTGAGTTAAGCTAAAACATTATACAATTAGACCAGGAAATTCAATGTGAAATTATAGTTAAAAATGAGACATTTCTAACTGATTCAAAGCTGAACAATTCAATAAGCAAAAAGGACTTAGACTTAGAGTAGAAATACTAACTGTTAAAGAGGAAGTATAAAAAGCAGAAAGAATAAACTTAGAAATACGAGAAAGATCTTATAGATATAGGTGGGCATGTCGAGCAAATCGAAAAGAAAGAGAAATTTAGACAGTAAAATTTGAGTTAATCCGAGTCTAAGATCAGAGATCTAGAAGTTTAATTGAGCAAGGCAAGTTAAAATGTAAAAGAGCTACAACTTTAATTCAATAAAGTCCTCACAGAAAAAGTTACACTGGAAAGTTAGCTGCAGTCGAGTAATAAATAAGGAGATGTCATGGCTGAAGACGTTGAAGAGCTGCTTGAATTTAAGGAGGAGATGAGCAAGCTTTGTGACGAATTGAAAATATAGATATAGAGGAAGAAGTCTAAGATTAATTATCTAAAGGAAAACTTAGAGTATAAGGAGCAAGAATTACAAAAGAAGGATGCTGTCCTCTAAAGAGTCAGCTTTTTTCAATATTATAGGTTTATGATAATTTTATTGAGCTAAACAGCGGAAGATGCATAGAAGCTATAAAAATAGGCAACTTTGAAATTGAGACAGATTGAACATACTAAGCTAAAAGATCTAAAACGAAAAATCGCTCAATAAGAACAAATAATAATTGATCTATCGAACAAACTTAAATCTTAAATAGTTCCAGTTTAAGATGCATCAAGGTCTCCAGAGAGTAGAATAAGTGCAGCTAGGAGAGGAGTAAGTCATAAACCCTACAATAAAAAGATAGCCGAGGTTGATGAAAATTTGGAGAGCACATAGAACTAATTTTATTAGAAATATAACCCAAATTCACTCAGTCATGAAGATATTCATTCACATGATAGAAGCACGATTAAGGATCTAAAATCTAATTTATTGCCTTTAATAGTTGAAGTATAATTCTGAAATAAACCTTATCATATCAAGAATTAAAATTATAGACCTAATCTAACAACTTATCTGTGATAGGTTGAAATTGAACAAAGACATTATAAATAAAATGATAAAATGTTTGATAATATTATCGTTGCTATGTCAATCTGAGCTGTGAAGCATTCATTAAGACAAATGTTTATAAACTACAATTGGAAATTTGCCTACCTATTTTTTTGGACTTGTTTTTATTAGCAAACAATAAACAACTTCTTAACTATTGCAAACTAATTCAAAATCCTTTTTTGTGAATCTTAAAATATCCATAAATTGATAAATGTCTCTTATAGGAATCATTACATCATTATTTATGATTGCTAGAAGTAAAAAGGCCTTTAATTCAAAGAAAAAACCTTATATTTTACCATTTGTTTTATTACTAATTATGCTTAATTAACGTTATTATTAAGTTACCTATCAAATCATTACATTTTAAAGATTTCCATCTTATATTCATATAAGATCCATAAACTACTTGCTAAAATATTGTTTAAACATAATTAACTGCCTGAAATATCTTAATCACAGAACATGAAGTAAAACTACGGGAGCTAAATTAAAAATTCAATAGAAAGGTCTGCAAACAGGAAAATGAAAGGGAGCTCAAACGGGCCAACATTTCAAGACTAATATGACAGGCAAGTAGACAGCTTCGTGAGTAGGTTGAAAGATCCAATTTACAAGAATAATTCTTCATCAATGCAAGGAGTTTTTGGGTCAGGAGGAGGGGCAATCAAAGCTGCTTAGAAATATGGGGAATATCATCAAACAGAGCCAAGTCGTAAATATATTAGGAATATTTTAAGAGATTATTATAGATGATGAAGTGAATTATGAATCATCGATTGGAGGAACTGGGGCACGAGGAGGATTAACAAGTAGTAGAGATGATAAAATCAGAAGAATATTGGAAAGCACAGAGCAATATGAGAAACTTTAATACTTTACACTTGAAAATTTCCTAAATTTAAAAATCAAACAATTGAATATTCAACATATTGACTTCATTTATTTATTAAAAGAGTTTGAGATTTTATAATTAATAAAATAAAACTTTTACAAACTCAAAAACAGAACAGTACGATGAACGCCAAGGGAAACAAAGGAAAAGGAAAGGGAGGCAAAGGATATGGGAAGGTGGGAGCCAAGCGCCACTCGAAGAAAGCGATTCGCGAGACAATCCTGGGAATCACGAAGCCCGCCATCAGGAGACTGGCCAGAAGGGGCGGCGTGAAGCGCATCTCTGCGTTGATCTACGAGGAGTCCAGGACCGTGCTCAAGAACTTCCTGGAAACTGTCGTCAAGGACTCAGTCACCTACTGCGAGCATGCCAAGAGAAAGACCGTCACTGCCCTCGATGTCGTCTTCGCCCTCAAGAGACAGGGAAGAACTCTCTACGGATTCGGTGGATGAACAACTCTCACATTATACTAATCTTAATTTCTTTAACTATTTGATAATTTAATACTCAATGTTTTTATAACTGAATTTTCTTAAAGCTTTTTTGTTAAATCTATTTTAAACAATGAAAAATCTTAGATTCAATTTATAATTTTAAAATAATTTTTATTTGTAAATGAAAAAAATTGTATAACATACATATAATTAACTTTTAGATTAAATTCAATCTTAAAATATTTTAAAATATCAAATACCATAAAACTCCTTTATTTAACAATTTTTTATATTTCACATTAATTTCATTAACACTAATTTATCAAATATTAGTATTTTTAAAGAATTATCATTAAATCAACTTTTTATTGAATAACTTTTTATTTATAATACTTTGATTTTTATGATATATATTTCATTCTTTCAATCGCATTTTTTATTAATTTGATTGAAACATTGAATTATTTCTCTATGCTAATTTTGCTGCTATAAATTATTATACTTTCTCTATAACTCAACCATAAAAATCAAATTTATAAATGTAAAACGATACTTTTAATGTATCAAATGTACTAATTGATTGTGAATTTTTAGCTTTCAGAGAAAACCTATCTACACGTAATTCAATATTACATTTCAATAAAATAATAAAATTTTAAATTAATTTAGTCTAATTTTTGTTAAATACTTTAAAAAAATTAAAAATTCTATAAACAATTATTTTCAAATTTTGTTCAATTTCATATAATATTATTCCTAAAATATCTAATATTTTGTATTACTTTTTGATCATATTAATTTTCTAAAAAAATAGAAAGTATTGTAAATTCAAATACTTTAGCATAAGTTATGGCATTAAATTTCTAAGCTACTTTATATAAAAGTTTGATTCTTGAATAAATGCAATATCTGGTTTACACCTCATTAAACATTTTTGCAGAAAGTATTTTTAATGATAATATTATTCTTCCTAAATTCTCAGAAAATATTTTATCCCGAAAGATAAGAGTAATTATTAAGGAAAAATATTTTAAATCGATAAATTAAAACAAGGAACTTTTCATCAAGTAAAATATTTAAATTATACTATAACAATTATTTTGTTTTAAAGTTGAAACGAATTTTTAATTTCAAAATTTAGTATATTTATAAGTAATTTACCTTATTTATATTAAGTTATGTGCTAGTTTTATCTATGAGAAACAAGGAATTCAATTATTTCACAAATTATAGGTTTCTATTTTATATTTTTGTTTGGTGTGTTGAAGGCCAAACGTTTTTATAATTGTTAAAATAAGATTTTCATTTATTAAAAGTATAGGAGCTTAATTGCAAATTTATTTAATTTATTGTTTTAAAAAAAATGATTAGAACTATTATATAATTTAGTAATTTTATAGATATTTTAGATAACTATTGGTTTGAAATCAACTGTTTCACAATCAAACAATTAAAGAAACAACATCATTATTTTTTAATTAAATACTATATTTTAATAATACTAAAGTAAATTTTAATGAAAAAACATTTCTTTACAAATTAGTGAAAATAATAGAATGAGACCTTTAATTTATATACTTAATGTTTTTAATAAAAATTTAATCTATATTTTTTTTATATCTCTTTGTTTCAATCACATAGTTATTTATTATTGTATGAAAATATTTGAATTTGTGAAATAAAAAAAATAAAGAAATAAATATGATACAATTAACTTTCAAGTCTAGGCTTATAGATATATTTTAATAGGAATTCAAAAATTAGTTAAGATACTTTATATGCTGCGCTATTTTAATCACATCTCTATGATTAGATAAATCCAATAAAAAATAGATTAATTATTAAATATTAATAATAATTAATAATTCTTCAATTCGAATATATTACTACTATTGCTCTTTATAAATTTAAATAAACCAATTTTAAACTAGTTTTAATATTTTAAAGTTTATTTACTAAATATTAAAATTAAGAAAAAATGATAAAACTATTTGGAAAGTTAAAATATATGAAATTGAAAAATTTTTAATTAAATTGATTAAAACATAAATGTTAGATAAGAATATTAAAATCTGAAATGTAATTTGAAATTTAAATTTAAAAATAATGAATAAAAATAATAAAAATAAATAAAAAATATATTTAGTAATTTGTGAATATAAAGATTATATTAAAAAATATGAAAGATTTTAACTATGGTTTCATGAATCATTACATATATATAAATATAAATAAATTCAAATTCTAAACAATATTATAAAGTCAGAATATTAAATTATCAAATAGTTAAAGAAATTAAGATTAGTATAATGTGAGAGTTGTTCATCCACCGAATCCGTAGAGAGTTCTTCCCTGTCTCTTGAGGGCGAAGACGACATCGAGGGCAGTGACGGTCTTTCTCTTGGCATGCTCGCAGTAGGTGACTGAGTCCTTGACGACAGTTTCCAGGAAGTTCTTGAGCACGGTCCTGGACTCCTCGTAGATCAACGCAGAGATACGCTTCACGCCGCCCCTTCTGGCCAGTCTCCTGATGGCGGGCTTTGTGATTCCCAGGATTGTCTCGCGAATGGCTTTCTTCGAGTGGCGCTTGGCTCCCACCTTCCCGTATCCTTTGCCTCCCTTTCCTTTTCCTTTGTTTCCCTTGGCGTTCATCTTAATATTCTTGCTGAGTTTGTATTAATTTAATTTATTAATTATAAAATCTCAAACTCTTTTAATAAATAAATGAAGTCAATAAGTTGAATATTCAATTGCGAGATAACATTTTATAAAAAAGAAATTTATTTATTAGAAATTAATCAGAATTATCATATATAAATTAAACAAATAATAGGTCTGTTTAAAGATTGATAATTATTCTAATTTATTTTTCTTTAAAAATTAACACCTTCTTAACTTTTAACTACAATTGTTTGTTATTTTAAGAGAATTATTTTGTGAATATTATTTCCTTAATTACATTTATATAATAACTAGAGGATTTTCATTTTAAAAGCTTTTAAATTGTTCAATTAATAAATACTGATACAAATTACTTATAATACTTAGAAGATGCAGCTTATTTACTAATCAACAATTTATCCTTTATTAGTTATTAACTAAAACTATTTTTTTTAGTTATTTACTAAGATATATGCTTATAATAATTTGAAATTATTTAAAACTAAATGAATAAAGACTTAAATGTCACTATTGATAAAATATAAAACAATAGGAAATTATTTATAGCGTAAAATAAATAAACGGCATTGTATTACATTTTGTAAATTTAATCATATTTGAAACATAAATAAAGAAATATAGAACAGCTTTTATTAGTTGCTCATAATCTATATTTATTTTGTGACTAATTAGCATTTTTGTATAAAAATTTTGATTAGTTTTTGGAAATCAGTTCTACTTTAGTGAAGAGCTGAACACAAAATTAGATATCTATAAGATAAATATATTAGGATTTTTATAAATGAAGTACGAATTGCTAGCTGTTTTTGTGAACGCAGTTTTTTTAATCTAAATTTAAAATGGATTATATTACCTCGAATTAACCCAGCTAATATAATTCAGAATTAATGTAAGTAAGTGTTTAGAAAGTTATTTATGAAAAATTAAAGTACTTACCACAGAAATAATGAGTAGAAAGTTTAGCTATAAAGAGTGGATTTATTTTTAAAAATTCGTAGATTAATCCATCTTAAATTTTAAATAACAACTTAATCATATTTTACGTTAATTATAAATTACTACCAACTTTTATTTTTGAAATTAAATGATCGATAATAAAATTTGAATGATTTGAGGTTATGTTTCGACATTGAATAAACTTAGATTCAAAATACAATTAAGTTTATTAGAAATTTAATAAAGTAATTATTGATTATTATGTTGAAGAATTATGCTAAAAAGATAACAATTTATTTTTTATAAAATATAAAAATTTAAATATAAAATTAATTTGGGGTTATTTAGATAAAATTTAATAAAATAAATTAATAACAGTACTGATTTGCCATTCACTATGTTCTCAAATTAATTTTTATCGTTAATTCAAATTCAACTAAAAATTCTTTAGAAAGCAATATTTCATAACATTATATCATTAGTTTGGTTGAGTTTAATATATATCATAATTTTAATTGGATTATATTTTCTTGTTAACTAATTAAAATGATGAATTAAATTTATTCAGTAAAACATATACGATTTCCATATTAAACTTTAGCCAAGATCATGATTATGGATACTTATAATAGGGGAAATTATAATTTATTCATATTTTTAATTTTAAATAGTATTATTATCTATTATAATCATATTCAAGCTACAAAATTAATGATCTTAAATCAATCAAAATTTAGGATAATATAGAAATTATTTATAAACCATATTAAATTTTGTAAATAATAAGAAGGTAAACGTTAAGATCTAATTTCATTGAACTTTTAATTTAATTATAGCTTTAAAATAAATTGGCATAAAGTCAAAAAGATGTTATTAGTAAAATTATAATAAGACTATATATGAAATACTAATTTTAAAAGAAAATTAAAAATTATATAAATAAAAATATTTGAGATTTTTTTGAATTTAAATTTAAGTAATCATGATAGTAAAGTTTGAATTAATTTGAGCTAAATATTATTGTAGGAATACATTTGATTTGGGAAATTAAAATAGAAATAAATTAATAAATATATAAATTCCTGGCAGTTAACCTTCTGGAAACCCTGACAATATGGTACTTGTTCGATAGAGAATTCAAAATTAGCTGGACTTTACTATTGGCGGTACCCCTCTATCGCATTCCTGAAGCGAGTTAACTCGACTTTAATTTTAGGTGATTTGTTTAGTTGTTTTTAATGCAGAAATTAAAGTCGAGTTAACTCGCTTCAGGAATGCGATAGAGGGGTACCGCCAATAGTAAAGTCCAGCTAATTTTGAATTCTCTATCGAACAAGTACCATATTGTCAGGGTTTCCAGAAGGTTAACTGCCAGGAATTTATATATTTATTAATTTATTTCTATTTTAATTTCCCAAATCAAATGTATTCCTACAATAATAATATATTTTGCATAATCCAAATTCATTAAAAATATATGTCTAATTTATTAAGTCAAAATGATATTCACTAAAATGAAAGAAGCTCATTAATTATTAAAGTTCAAGTTTTCTAACTGCCTGAGATATCTTAATCACACAACATGAAGTAAAACTACGGAAGCTAAATTCTAAGTTCAATAGAAAGATCGGCAAATAGGAAAATTAAAGGCAGCTCAAACGGGCCAACATTTCAAGGCTAATATGATAGGCAAGTGGACAGCTTCGTAAGTAGGTTGAAAGATCCAATTTACAAGAATAATTCTTCATCAATGCAAGGAGTGTTTGGGTCAGGAGGTGGGGCAATTAAAGCTTCAAATAAATATGGGGAATTTAAACTTAAAAACCACTTCGGTAAATTGGTAAAGTATTTGATTGGTAAAATTAACAATAATAATTTATTTAAAAAAGGTTAATTAGGCTTTATTAGATGGTTTTTGAATTTTATATGTACAATTTAAGTCAGTTTTATTATTACCAACGATGTATTTTTATTAACAAATACAGTTGTTAAAAATCAAGAACAGTTATCTGATCTATATTTTTTAAGTGGTGAGTTGCTTTATTTTTTTAAGTGAATTTTTTATTTCTATATTTTCCTTGTATATTTTTGAGTATGAAAGATTCTTTACACTTCTAATCAAATTTTAATTTATCTCGATTTATTGAATTCTTAGCTTAGTATATCTATCTCTCTTTACAATGTCAAAAAATAGCTAGTTTATTAAGATTGTCAATTTGTCAATCATATAAGTAATATTTATATTTTAGGCAATTTTGAATTGAAATTTATAGCCATATAATAATATTCTGTTAGTTTTTCTAAAATGATCTCTAAAAGTAACGTGTGCTATTTCCAGAATAAAATTCATAAATCTAAGTTATATGCCTATTTTCATTTAAATTTGATTAAAAAATGAATATAAGTCATTCGCAAATTCCATACAGAACTTGTTGTCAGAGAGGAAATAATTTTATGTATATATTATGTGGGCTTAATAATATTCTCAATAATGAGGAGCTATAAAAGCTAAATTTCATGTCAAAAACCTTCAATATTAGTATCTTTAATCTCAAAGCATGGAAAATTCTCGTCTATCTTCTTTATTTACTTGCTTTTGTTCTTTAACTCTAAAAGACTCACTGGATTTTTCGATCTTTTGCAAAGAAATATTTTTCTATATTTTTCATTTACAATGAAGTACTTTTTGATAATGTTTTGTATTAAAATGTAATTTAGGATTCATAAATGATTTTTCTTAAAGAACACAAAGATATATTTCCAATCCTTATTTTAATTTTTGAGATATAAGCATCGGAAATTATTCCTAATTTTTTTTGTTAGCTTAAAATGTAGAAAAAAACTCTAAAGCAGATTTTGAAGGATAGCAAAGCCATTTATGGTCTTATTCAAATATTTTATTTTGCAAAATCGTTTTTAGTTTAGGTTGAAAAATCAAAATTTAGACATTTCAAAATTAAAATGGTAGGCTCCTAGTGGTACAAGAGTACCTTAGTTTCACTATTAAAAGAATATGTTATTTTATTTTTTTTATTGGCTTCATCCAAGAAATGCAAGTTCTTAAAAGATTTGTCAATTCATCTAACTGGTAAGTTTATTTTACTAATCATCAGATTTTTACAGTTTTCTAAAATCATTAAGTTAAGTAATCTTTTTAATTTTCTTACCTTTATATTATAAAAGGAAGTATCATAAAAACTCAAAGTTCAAATATTTATATGTAAACCTATTAAATTAAGTAAATTAAATTGCCATAATATAGTTTTTTTCGAAATAGAGGGTATTTCAAACCATAATTTTTAACTTAATTTAGAGATTTTGCTAATTAACAATTTTCAAATCAATTTCCTCTAAATTTAGTTTAATTCAAAAATTATTCTTAAATTAGGAAGATCCATAATAAAACCAACTATTTAATAAGAATTTGTTCAAATGTTTTGGTGAAATAAAAGTTAAAGCTCTTAAACTTGCAAATAATTTATCAATCTTTTAGTATATAACTGCCTCATCAGCTTTTGTAAACTATATATTACGCTCTAATACCTACTATATTTAATAATATATAATTATTTTTTAAAAATTGTCCAAATACAAAAGAAATTTTAAGTCAATCACTCTTATATTACAAATGACTGTCTTCTTAAGATATTTTATTATTCTAAATATGGTTTAAAATAGATTAGAAATGCATCTAAATATCAGGACATAACTGATCACAGCTATCTAGGTGATATAAAAATTAGTCCAGTATTTAAGAGTAATTTCATTGGCGAGATAATCATTTGATGTTTCAAAAATTTTAAAAGGTTCTCTTATACTTAAGATTAAGTTAATATCTCGGAGAGTGAGACCTGAAATTTGTTGTATATTTTGGAGTAGTATTGCTATAGACAAGAAAATTAGTTTTAATGATCCCTAAGTTCCCTTATCCATATTTCATTTCAAAAATTAAATGTTATACACACTACATAAAATGACATAATCCTTTTATATATTCACTTTAAAAAATAATTTAAAAAAATAAACCTATGATGTTTTTATAAAAATATTAATAATTAACTCAATTTTAAACTGAAGGGATTTTGGGTATTATATTGTAATCAAATATACCCAAGTCATAAAAAATTTAAAATGCTTAAGAAGCAATTGCAGTTGAATAAGTGATATTATGATTCTTATATTAATGGAGCTAGAGTAGTAATAGTAAGTAGCAGAGATGATAAAATCAGAAGAATATTGAAAAGTACAGAGCAATATGAGAAACTTTAATACTTTACACCTGAAAAATTTCTAAATTTACAAATCAAACAATTGAATATTCAAATTATTAACTTCAATTATGTATTAAAAGAGTTTGAGATTTTATAATTTATAAAATAAAACTTTTAATAACTCAACAATAATATCAAGATGAACGCCAAGGGAAACAAAGGAAAAGGAAAGGGAGGCAAAGGATACGGGAAAGTGGGAGCCAAGCGCCACTCGAAGAAAGCCATTCGCGAGACAATCCTGGGAATCACAAAGCCCGCCATCAGGAGACTGGCCAGAAGGGGCGGCGTGAAGCGCATCTCTGCGTTGATCTACGAGGAGTCCAGGACCGTGCTCAAGTACTTCCTGGAAACTGTCGTCAAGGACTCAGTCACCTACTGCGAGCATGCCAAGAGAAAGACCGTCACTGCCCTCGATGTCGTCTTCGCCCTCAAGAGACAGGGAAGAACTCTTTACGGATTCGGTGGATGAACAACTCTTGCTTATACTTAACTTAATTTCATTAACAATTAGATAATTTAATGTTCCTGCTTATTAATATTGTATGAGATTTGGATTATAGAGTTTATTAGTTTTATTATGAGAAATTCATGTCTTTGCTTTTTAATTATAATTACAAATTATTGATAGCAACTCGTCTTAATATCTTTTATTATTAAAATATCATTGGGAAATTTAAACTAATAATTACTTTTCAAGAAATATAAAGATCAAAAAAGTTAACAAATTTAAATCATTAATTAGATTAATCCTCACTTTAACACATTTAAAACAATCATTTAGGTTTCATTGAAGGCTAAAAATATATATGAATCAAATCTTATTTATTATTGAATCTTTAAATCATATTCATTATGAATAGTAATGTTAATGCAAGTGATGAAAATAGGAACAACTTATTTAAAGCATCAATTTTAATGAAAATTGCCAAGTAAGTATATAAAGACCAAGTGAATAGATTTTGGGGAAAAATAAATATTATTTAATAAGTCGATACCACAATTAGAAGATGATCAATTTTCTAGATAATTAGATTAATAAGTTTTAGAATATCAATAATTACGGCCTAATATTATTAGATAATTTATAATTCTATTGTAATAATTTTAAATATATACTCATATTTTTAGAGATATTATGAAATAGTTCAAATCCCATTTCAGTGCTTTAAATGGGCAATTTTATGGATAAAGATTAACTTATTTTTTACTCAATTTTTGAAAGAGAAATCTAAGGAGGTAGTACTGTATAAAAGCCTAAATTTTATTCGTTTATATGTAACCAATCGATTTAAAATCATTTTATAATATTATACCAAAATTTACCAATTAAGATATCTTGAAAGCCTCTTTTAATATCTAACTTAATAAACCTATTTTATAAATCTAATCGAGATAGTTTCAACAAAATGTAGTAACTAATAGAACATATAGCAAGCGCTTTCCTTATTGTAAATCAAAAAAAATGTGTAATAATTGGAAATAAAACTGATTTAGAGTAAGATAGAATCATTTCATTTGAAGAATAGTAAAACTTTGCTAATAAAATAGATGCTTAATCTTTTCTAGAATGTTGTGAACTTAATATCACTAATGATTAAACTATTAAATTGCAATAAGGGTCTTGTAATAATAATAATACTAATAATTATAGTAGTAAAATTGAATATTTAATTTTACTTTTAAAAATTTTAGTCAAGTTAAATCCTTACAACACATATTACAGATAAGTTATAATTCATTAAGAAATCAAAACTTTTCCAATAATTGAAATCAATGAAAATTTTGAATTTTATCAATGAATTGTTTAA
Organism: Oxytricha trifallax; assembly: GCA_000711775.1. Classification (NCBI taxonomy): domain Eukaryota; phylum Ciliophora; class Spirotrichea; order Sporadotrichida; family Oxytrichidae; genus Oxytricha; species Oxytricha trifallax. Next base: position 44,139 of record ARYC01001389.1, on the reverse strand, counting down.
AATAACGTTAATGATATAATTATGCTGAGTGATTAAAGATCAGTCTTTGCTTTTAGTTGTACTCAGTTGAGGAAGCTAACTTCATCACTATGATGATCTCTGTAATGATTGGGTGTGTGTACATGCTCCTTATTTTATACTTAAGAAACGGTCTAGAAATCTTTGTCATCATCATCATCGTTATCTATTTCATCAACGAAGTATATTAAATCTATAGTAATTTACCTGATTGAATATTCAATTAAATATACCAATTTTAAGAAAAATAAGTAAGACTTATCGCTCTTGGTCTTGATTTCTTGTTCATAATTGCTAACACCGAAGTTATAGTTCAATGGTTTGCAGTTTGCCTTTTGGTAGTCAATTGAAGTTATTCCAAGGACACTGTCAAGTGAGTGATAGTATTTCTCTTTGGCCACAAAGAAATCTAGGTGGTTGCTGCCGAAAGACCAGCCTTAATCGTCTACTCTTACACATCCGTTGTGTTTCTGACCTCCAGTTTAAACAAATTTATTAAAAATATGATTTCTATATGAGAGTAATAATTTCAAGTGAGTGCCTGGAAGTACCACGTTCTTAAGTTGTTCAACCATGATGGTAGTACCCACTTTTTCATCATTTGAGGCTACACTAACATAAGGGTAGATTGGGTTAAACAAAAACATGTATATCAAGTGAATCTATAAGGGTAGAATTTTAGGTTTATCGTTGCTGCCGATTCCAAATGGATATTTCTTAGCATCAAATTTCTCGAAGCAACTAAAGCCATTTCCGCAGTCACAATCACCTAAATTGACGACGCTGCCTTCGTTCAGCTTGCCAGTGCCCTCCATTCTTAACAATTTATAGCATAAAAGATTTGAAGTTCATTATTGTAAGCATGAAATATTTAATTCTGACTCTTTCAGCGTAATGTCTTGTGACTTGAGCTATGTTCTTGCCTTTGCAAGTCTTAAGCCAGGTATCCTTAGCCCCTGAACCTGATTCATCAGATTCATAGCAGATCCAATAGTAGGTCCACTTTCCATGTCTGGCAACTGCTGTATAACCAAATAAATTTTAAAATTACAATAAAATGTTAAGTTTAAATCATCATATATAATTTTGTATTATAGCAGCCAATAGAGCGGCTAAGGTAATTATAGTAGTAGCTTTCTTCATCTTAGATATAGTAAACTTGATATTTTAATCTCAATTATTGCAACAATAAATCATTTATTTATATGTTCATCACTAATTAATGTAGTACAAAATACTGATAAAATTTAGTATTTTAGCAGTATTATAATTATTTCTAAATATCCACTCTTTAATATCTAGAAATAATTATAATATTTATATTAGTAAATATCCTTTTAATATTATAGATATATTTATCTTACATATTAGTGTAGAATCTACAATATTAGAGTTTGTAATTTTTAAATATTCTTAGATTGTAATAGTTTTTTTTATCTTATAAATACTTACTTATATTTTCCCTTGTAATTGTTAATAATTTTTTATTATTTTTACTATAGAGAGAATTTGGAAAACTTTTAATAGTCTAAATTTTATATCGGATTAGTGATACAAAAGCAATTTATTATAATTATAAATAGGAGATCACAGGTTTAAATAAACATAACAATGTATATTTTTCTTTGAATTTTTTCTATATTAAAAATTCTAATTTAATCTAATCATATTTGATTAAAAATAGTCGTAAATATCTTGAATAAGAATTATCTTTTTAATTCTATATTTTACATAATATTCATATTAATATGACATATTTAATAGTAATATATCTTGCCAATTATTTGTATAGTTGTGATAATTAACTTTTAATATCGATAAAAATGTAAATTGAAATAGGAATTGTATTGATTGTGATAGGGTTCTTAATTCCCGTTGCTGGGTTCTTTGTCATTAGGAAAATTAGGCAGCGATTCTTGCAAAATAGAGGGGAGATATTTGAGAAAGACTGCGATAGTATCTTCGATGTAGAAGAAGAGGGAAATAGGTAAAAGATCATCATTAATAATCTCATTAAATTACTAATTTATTCTTAAAAATTAAAAGTTTAGATAATACCTATATATGGTGAGGGAATATGAGAAACTCCTCAATAAATTTTAATGATAATGTGCTTGTAAAATAACTTTAAAATAAATTGACAAAATAATCGATAGGTGTCATATTAATAGCAGTCGATATTAGCTCGGATGAAAACAGCAAATTTATTCAAAGCTAAACCTAAAGACTAAGCTCACATAATATTTTTTCATGAAAACCTGGAGAAGCGTAAACTTAAAAATTAAATTAAAAATGACTAATCACAAGAAGTATAAAACTAGTAATTTCATTGTTTATTTTTATATATTATGATTATCTTTATTTATTATGTGATTAAATAATTGCTAAATATCTCTTGATTTATTATACCTAATGTACAGGATATCTCCATTGATCCACTGGATGGGGTTGCTAAGAATAATGAAGAAGAGTAAAAATAGTCTATAAATCATTTAAAAAATAAATAAAATATATATACTGGCTATATTAAGAAATAATCTCATTTTTATAAATATAATGAAATAAATCAAGAATAATAACCAAATGAAGATAATAAAGATGTAGAGAGCAAAGATAAGAATTCATTAGATATAAATATATAAAAATTAGACTAGAACAGTAATAGCAATTAAACCTAAAAATATGTAATTATAAATTCATTAATTAAATTAGAAATCAGTCATAAGTTTCACTCATATTTTTCTATATGAATGAAGAGTAGAGCACAGAGAGATAAAATTAGGTATAAAAGAACCCAGATTAAGTAGCATTAATATTATTAAATATTTTTATTTGAACTTTCAATATAAATATTTATTGTTGTAGCTGCAATCCTGAATTCACAAAGACTAAAAAACAATAATTAAAATAATAACACTTCAATGTTGAATGGGCAGTCGACAATTCGAAGTGAAATAAACGCAATAATAAACATCGAGCCACTTGTTGCCATGTAACCGCATCGCTTTAGTTTAACTAATAAAAAATTAGATGAGGAGGAGGTTAAGTTATAAGAGAGAGATTTAGACGAGGATGTGCACTATTCTTATAAAAAATTATTGTTATGAAAATGTTTGTTACACTGCATAAACTAAATCATAATATTTTATTGGAATTATTCTGATGCAAATGACGAAGTGGGTGACTTGTTGAATCGATCGATAAACGAATTAAAAGAAGACAGAGGAACCAAAATATCTAAATTTAATCAAAATAAAATTGGGCAAAGTTTTGCACTAAATAGTCCACGTGAATAAATACATAATAATGAACATATTAATTATTGCACTATTCAATTTGATAGTCTCATTTTACTTTGACATTTTGAATGAATAATTGTATTCTATTAATATAATTATTGATTAATAGCAACGAATGAATCACAACTTGAACATCGACTTCGATGGAGGGGGAGATAGAAGTTTTCTTGCAATAAACGCAGATCTCTCTGACATAATGGGTAACAATAGTCGAATGGAAAGTTAGCAAAATAATAATGGGAAAAAGAACACTCCAGCTTTCTAGCAAGGGGTTATTAATTTCTATGAGTAGGAAAGCGAGGACCTCTCTATGCTCAAAGAGATTATAAATGGACTTTTCTTTAAACATGAGAGGAGATATTACAATCAATCTCATAATGGAATAAGTGAAATTTAATCAAGATTTGATATTACATTTTTTCATAACTTATCAAGATCAATCGGAGAATCAGTTAAACTCTATTTGTAAATGTCCTCAATAGTAGACTTAAGATTATTGAGTTCTTTATTAGGGCTTAAGTAATTTAACTTTGAATTATACCCACTAATGCCGCCTACTTCATAAATAGGCCTTATATTCTTTTATTTTTCATTTTAACTTTATGGTTAGTTATCCCATGGCTCGATTGAGTAGAATGATGTATCCATAACAGCTATGGCATTCTTTACTTGATTATTTTAGACATTAAATTAATTGCCAAAGTGAGCTTCATTCTACTTAGATTGCTAATATAAAACATCTTCATTTTATTGGATTTGTTATTTTTGAGCGAAATAATCAGCCTTTTTATTCTCAAGGTTTATAGAGGGCAAGTTAACAAATACATTAGTCAAGAGCACTATGTTTTTCTTATTAATATATGAAGATTTATGATGCTAATGCTTAACCTTATTTTTCATTTTATCAAGCTTTTACTACGACTGCTGATTATGATTTTATTGAGGCATTTTTGGATGTAAAAATTAATAGTTATTTAAGCCGTTAACCAGAGAAGCTGTAGGTTGGTGAAAGCTGTTTATCAATCTATCTGAATGTTGAAATTCTGAAGCGTAATTTCCAGAAGTCTAATAATTGTTAATCTCTTGAGATGAGGATTGGTCTGCACTTATGTTTAAACTTTGTTTTTCAGCAATTTTACTTAAGGAGTAGTAATCAATTTAGATATTAATAGAAGTTATCTACCACCTTTTTAGAAAAAAGTTTATACTGATATAAAAATACGATCATAGGAATTACTTTCATGCCTTCCAACTTTTCTCAGTTTTCGCTTTCCCTAAAAATTAATATCACTCTCATTAATCTTATCACGAATTATCTCCATTAAGTTTTCGTGCACAAATTTATGATTTTTCTGAAAATATTCTGAGATTTTCATGTGCTTCATATGATCAGGTAACGTTTATTTTTATAGTTGAATATTGAACTGAGATTTTAATGGGAAGTTCTGATAATTTTATTGTGTTTACATAGTCAAAGGAGATTGAGAAAAAGAGTGATTGTTTTAGAATTAATTTAAGAGATGCTGTTGAGATTCTTAGCTTAATTCATTTATTCTTTCTCTTGAGCTTAATACAAATTAGTTTATATAAATATCATAAGAAAATCTCATTCACATTAAAAATGTCTTTGATCTGAATGTTTAATTTTTAATTTGGCCATTTAATAAGGTGTGTCGGTTCGCTAAAATATTAACAATAAATTTAAGTTATACATCATGACTGATTAAATCTCTCTAGGTATTAGATATATCAGGTAAGTTTATGTTAATATGATTGTTAATTACTCCATAATTGCCTGATTAATTGATCTCAAATAGAGTTGATTGTTAATTGATACTTTATTTCTAAGAATTATTTTTGACTTTAGATTCTTAAGACTTTCCCAAAGCTTTCTTAACTTTTAATTTCTGACCTAAAAATCTATTAGAGCTTTCTATATTTGCTTAACTAACATCCGATTACTGTTTCATAGGGTAATCCACATTGTGAGTTTAAAGTTAATTTTAGAGATGGGAAATCTAATGCGTTTTACCCAAAACATTTTTCTTTTTAAAGAGCTCTTAGGTTGAGACTAAATTCTATTTGAGATCTTGTTTAGAGCGCTCAGTATATATATTATGAACAGGTATTCTTTGGTCATTAAAGAATGCTTGAGATTGCATGTTCAAGTATCAATATTTTTTAAAAAAAAAGATCAAACTTTAGACATAATTTTCTTATGTTAAATTAAGGGTATTTAAATACTAAATAAGTTGCTCTAGTCATTGATTGACACAGAAGAATGATTAAGCATTTTGTTAGTAAAATTTGGCTTTTAATAATCATGTAAGAATAGTTCTTACTTTTGATTATGAAAATACTTGTGACTGACTCCTTTCTCTGGGGAATGACTTTTTGATTTTAGTGCATGATCAAAAGTCTCCATAATTTTCTTATAGTGATCCAGAACCACTTGGCCATTCCCTAGATTTTAAAGTTAATCTGTTTATAAAGTTTAAGTATGCAACTTTTTATGATTTGGTATTTGAAACTTTTGTTTATCATTCTATCCAATGTGGTTAAAATGTTAGTGTTAAACAGTGCTTTGCGAATTTTGATTTTTAATTGACTTATTCAATGATTTATCTTAACTATTTTAGATAATATTCCTGCTGCTCTTAATTAAATCTTCAAGAAACTCATTTTTATTTTACAATTGCCTATTACTATTAAGATTTAAGGGTTAGGTGGGGCTTTGATGATTTGCTTATTGATTCATGAATTTCAACCGTTTTTATTAATCTTTCAACATCTTCTCATAGTCATTGAGAGATTTATTTGAAAGTTTCTAGCTGGATTTTACGCTTGGATTATTCATATACTTTATATATTAATGAATTAAAAAAAATTTATTTGATAAAAAGGAAAATCTCTCCAAATTTATTAAAGATATTTGTTCTAACCGAGATACCCCTTCCCAACCCCCTCCCCACCCTAAACCGAGATACCCCTCCCCATACCCCCCACCCCACCCCCAACCTATTTTATAATAAAATAATATAGTAATTTATAAAATTTTTTATAAATGAGAATTTTATAAATTAATCATTATTATTAATTTAAATATAATTAAAATTATTAAGCTTTAATTATAAATAAAAATAATTATTCAATCAATAAAATTTATAAAATTCTCATTTATAAAAGATTTTATAAATTATATTTATTTTATTATAAAATAGGTTGGGGGTGGGGAGGGGGTATGGGGAGGTGTATCTCGGTTAAGGGTGGGGAGGGGTATCTCGGTTAGAACAGATATTGTTTTCATGTCATTTGTGAATAAAGATAACGAAATTTGTAAAATATTATGCCTATCATTGGTATAAAAAATATCAATGCTACTTTAATTTTAATAGTAATTGAGATTGTATCAATTTTAATTTTACAAGTTTCTAATACAAAGTTATATCATATAAACTTCTTCTCATTAATAAAAGATCAGAAATTATATCAATAGCAATAAATTTTAAAATAAATTCAACTCTTATGTTATTATTACTTTGCCCATAATCATTGTTTACTTCTAGCTCTCATATGATTTATCCTTTCTTTGATCGCCTGTCTCTATCAGAAATCATATATTATTCTGATGATTTTCCAATATGATCAGATTAAGTTATTTGTTTCTTATTCAAATAATTATTCATCAAATAAATTGTAATAAGATCAATTAAAGTTATTGTGCTAACTAATTTGAATTTATATTTAAATTAAACTCAAGTTATGTCATTGTGAAAACTATGCGTCTCATTTATTACATTACTACTGATAGTATTCTTCCTAAATCTTTGATTTTTATGCATTTTGTAAGACTATTCTAATGAGTTTAATTACTGCTGTACTTGTGATTAATTGTATATTTTACTCAAGTCATAGGGATTTTTTGTGCTCTAATTTTATCTCAGAATCTCCCTTAATTTATCCTTTTACTGCAAATATATAAATATATATATATATATATATATACTTGATTATTAATTTCTTATATTAAAATGTGGAAAAAAGCCCCATAATATACGATATTAAAAGAAAAATACTCAAACTCATGAGGATTTTGAATTAATCATTGAGTATAATTATATCTTTTAAAAAATATTCAATTTTTTTATCATTAATACATTTAAAATTATTAAATTTAACTGCACATTTGAAGATAAATTAACGACGTTGTTTGGAGACCCATCAATTTAAATATTCAAAAGCTGTGATAATTTCTAATGTCTCATTTATCTTGATACTTAATCTTTTTAGGCATTTAATTTCAATAGTTGCAGTGGATTTTATTTATTTATAGACATTTTAATAATATTTAAGATTTAATTATAGAAATAATATATCAAATTAAAGAAACATCACAAAGCGGATATTCTTTAAATAAATAATATATGTGATTAAAAATCATTAATTTATGTCAGATTAATTTAAATTAATTTATTAAAATTGGAAAAATATTTAATTGTAAATCCTAAAAGTAGTGAATTATACTGAAATATAATTCTTAATCGAGAATTAAATATTTTAAGGTACATTTTGGGCACTGATTTTGTTAAAAATATAATAGTTTTATTTCCATTACTTTAATTATTTGTCTATTTTTTAAAAAGAATTATAATAAATTTCTATTAGTACAAATTCTAAAATTATATAATAGTTTTTTAATGGGTGTGATAAATCTAGAATATTTTGAACTATAGGTCCCAAACATTTTATAGAAATTTATCAATTCAAAGTTAATTTTAGTTTATTCTTATGAACAATAATATAATAAGCGATTACGTATATATTTACAAGAATTTGTTAAGAGTTACTTGTCCTCATTTGCAAAAAGAGAACTGAGATCGAATCGTTTTTATTAACCACAATAATAAAAGTAATTATAATATTAAATCGTCTCATTCATCAATACTTTTAGGATCGTTTTTTAGATGCTGACATTAATGAAACCTGACTATTATTAAATGCATCGAAATTTGGGTCTTATTCGTCTTCCTCATCGGTTATCATCTATATTTATGATTCAATTTGGTCATTTCAATATAAAAAGTAGTTAATAAAAAAATCTTACACCAATAATTAAATATAAATAAATAAAAGTAAAGTCATTTAAGACAGGCCTCTTGAAATTGCGTTAATAAAACAATTACTTGGTCAAATCCTATTATTTATTTGCTGGTTTATAGTATGGTTATTTTTCTTGTTGCTATATTTTTTCTTCAAATATCTAACCATCTATGCTTGATTCATCTCCATTATAATTATTTATAATTTAACGAAGTTGCCAGAAAAAATATTAGTATACTTTATTAAATAGATTTCTAATTTGTAATTGTCTCATTTAAAAATTAAATCTTATTTTTAATCTTTCCATTAGAAAGCATTTGTACATTTTCACGTTACTGCCTAGAATTAACTTGCAAAAAGTCATTTTATTCATTATTTTTCATATAATTACTATCATTCTGCTATTATTATTATTGTAGGAATACATTCGATTTGGGAAAATGAATTAAAATTAAAATTAATTAATTATTAATAACCTTCAGTTATGTTTTTGGAAAATGTCTCCAAACCATGACAATATTATACTCTCTGGATAGCGCATTAAAAATGAGACGGTGGTTGTTATTGCTATAATGAATTTATCTCATCGCCCAAGCGAGAAAAATCTATTATACTATTTTTGGGAGTTAGCTCAAAACCAAAATATCTCGCTTCCTGGGATGATTCAGGAATATTGCCAATAAGAAAGTCCAGCGAAAATTGCGGGATCTACCGTATAATCCATTTATTTTTCAATTTTAAATCACTTTGGATTTGATAACTGCCATGATTTTAATATTTAATTAATTTAATTAAAATTCATTTTCTCAAATCGAATGTATTCCTACAATACTAGAAAGTTAATTATTTGTTTAAGAAGTTGCTCTACTTGGCAACTTAAATGTTTCCAGTTGAAGACTGAACCAGTGCACTACCTGCAACTATTATATGGCGACTGTCCTTGGAATTTAAGCAGTCAGTGGACTTATCGTGTAGCAACCCTGAGTTATTATTGTTTAAGTAATTTATGTGGGTATTTTTTAGAATATTCTTCTCTTATGTTTGGTGGTTGCTCTAGTCGAACTCAAAATAAGCAATATTTAATTTAAAATATAGTAAATACGAAAAAATAATCAGATTCTACTATTTAATTAATTTTAGTAGAACTTTTAGAAGGGAGAGTGCAAAAAAAATAAAAAAATATCAGGTATGAAGGTAATAGAGTAAATCTGTAATATAATGTAAAATATTTGATACATTTTACATGTAGTGCTGAGGCTATTTGAGACTAATCATGGATAAATCATTTATAGTATTTTTGTTATTATTAGCATTATTGTATAATTTACTCATGTTGCTTCTATCATCGTTTGATCCTTAACTTATAATCTCTTTCGCATTTATTCAATAGAGGATTTAATAAAAATCATATATTGATTTTAATATTCCAATTTGCTATTAAAATAAAAAAAAGACAAATATTTTTATATCATCTTAGTTATTAAATACTTATATTTTATAATTATATAAACATTTACTCTCAAAAATGGAATTAATAAATATTATAATAAAACTTATAGACATTTTTAACTAAATTTTATTTGAAAATTTAATGTATTTTGTAACTTAATTAAAGGGCAATATATATTATTTGTCAAATTCACTAATAAACATAATCCTTAAATTTTAGTATTGGTAGAAAATATTAAAATCTCCATTTTCCCCCTACTCATTATTTTTTATGTTAAACTTGCACATATTATAGTAAATTTCAATTAATTAGTGATTGAATTTTAGCAATATTTATATATCTTGATTAATTAATACGCAATAGACAGCTTAAATACATTAAAAATACAATCGTAAAATGACTGATACTCTCACTCTAACTAATTTCAAATAAGGTTTGTTTTTTCGTTATTTTTTTCACTTAATTGCATTGTTAATAATTTTTATAGATTTGCCAATAGACCCTGAGAATAGTGTGTTTAGTGCCGTGCATAAAGATAGTTTGCCACCTCTTCAAGCTTACTATTAAACTTAGAGGGGAAATATATTAATATAATTAAAATTTAGATAAAAATTATAACAAAATATAAGTTTATTTGAATCCAGGTAAGGAATTAAAGAATGATTTATCAATGAGAGATTCGGCATGTTTATTGTTAATGAATATCAAGGGTTACAAAATATAATTGTATTTTTAACATTAACTAGAACTTTAATTTAACATTAAGCAAACTAACAGATAGATAGATGAATTCATTTATCTACATAGCAGTTTAGAATTTGAATATTATATAAAACCCTCAATGAAATTCACATCATCTAGAGAAACCTGAAACAATATTTAACAGCCATCCTCTCTTTATAATTTGAATTTCTTATATATTGTTGATTAATTTCTTTGTTTAAGACCACTCATTTGCAAGAGAGTCTTCGAAAAAATCCAAAGATAGGAAAATATTTGATGGATGGAATAATCTCAGCTCGTTTGAGAAAGATCAGCTGAGACAGCTTTATTAAGAATTGTAAATAATCAAACAATTAATAAATCGCTTTAAAAACTTTCTTGTTTATATTTTTAATAAAATTTTTACTACAAAAGACTACTTTTTAAAAATTTATAAGATTGTAAACTGACAGAAGGTTTGCAAAAATTCTACCTAGCGACTATCCTGAAAGAGACTATCTTAGGTTCTTATAAGCCTACAATTAATGAAATATATCTTATAAATAGTAATGTGAAATATTTTAGACAATTTTGATTTCAAGAAGCTACTTCCCGTGTTAGAAGAGCATTTCAAATGGAGGATTTAATGGCTTCCTTGCAAGATCACATTAATCTAATTTAAATCAATTTAAAGTTCATTGAATTTATCAATTTTATGTTTAAATGATAAAAGTAAAATTACATCAGACACAATAAAATTAATCGTAAATTCCAAATAAAAAATCTAATTAATATATAGAACACAGGTTTTCTTTATATTCATGGAAGAGACAAGAAATTATTATCCGAAAAAATCTATTTATTTTTAATTGAAATATTTAATTAGATGTAAAATCAAGTCCAAATAGTATATTAAGCTTTAATCCAAAATTAGCTATATATTTTTATTTATAAGAAATTTAGGCCAACCTTCATTTTAGACTCATACATTCTTCAGCAGCATCTCTCTCAAAAGCTTGATTTTGTGAATATAGACACACTTCAGCAATCATTTATTTTTATGATGGAATATGTAAAAAAGAACCTTCTGCTTCCAGGTCATTTTGAATAATGGAACGTCATACACAACATGAATAAATTCTCATAAACATAAATCTCTAATAAAAAGTAAAGGTTACTGTAAGTAAATGAGATTTTAATTAATTAGCATGAATAACTTAAGTGTTGGAGATTTACCTCGCAAGGAAATGACCGCAGTGATGTAGTGTGTATAAAATAATTACATGTATGTTCTAGATAAAGCCTGGGCAGTTAACTGCACAAGATTCTTAATTTACTATTTTTCGATTGATTGCTATTTTTTATTGTTAATCCCTCATAAAACTTTATAACCTATGATTCCAAGTTATGTGTTGGAAGGTATTTGAAATCTTTGTTGATAAAGAGACCAAGGAAAAAATTTCTTTTTAGAGAGAGGGTGCCTCAGAAGAATTGAAGAAGCATTTCCACCCAAGTTAATTAGAAAAGAGATTTGGGGGAAAAGCTGACCCTCCTAGGGCTTTCTGGCCTCCTCACATGCCTAGTTTGGAATTCGGTGAAGATCCACAATTTTAAATGACTGATGAATAAAGGGAGAAGATATATTTTTAGATTTAGTATATTTTTAAGGTAAACTTTAGCTTATAATTTCAAATTAATGAAAGATGTTAATGAAGAATCCTGAAATGCCTTAAATTCCTTAACATCTTTTGGGGGATTACAAAGCAGAGCAAAGTTTGGATGAGGATGAACTTGATGACATCGAAGAAAGAAACTTTGGCTCTCTTGATAAAAAACCGATCTTTTAAATATTTTATTTCAAGGGTGGGATTAAATAACAATATGTTTTGAGTTAAATTTAAACACATTTAATCCAACCATCAGCTCTATAAATACCAATTTCTTTAGGCTTCCCAAGATAAGAGCCATAGTTGAAACTACCATCCTATGGATCTGATAACAATACACCACTTGAAAATTCTTCACTACCAGAACACCATCAACACAAAAGTTTGAGAAATAGTGAAATAAAGATTACATTTGCAGAACATGTTAGGCTACCTCAACCAAATAGGTAGAATTCATACAGAATCTTACATTTGAAGTAAGCTCCAGTTTCATCAAAGAGTGTCGCTTTTTATGCGATTCAGAACAACAATTTCACTGATTGTTAGAATGACTAAATGATAAATTATCTTCATAAATAAGCATATTTAAGTGCTTAAGCTAACTCTTATTTATTATGATACCACTAGAATCCTAGTTCTCAGAAACAGGCTCCTCCCCTCGCTATAGATTTAGACAAAGACTTAACCCAATTGCGACATCAGCAAATGTGATCGGCAGAGATATTCCTCAGGGCACCTCATTCAAAATTAAATCTATGAATTAGGCAAATTAAGCTTTGAAGGAAATTGAAGAGTAAGAAAAGCCTGGCAGTGGGGATAAATATAAAACAAATTCTACATAAGTTACTACAGACATTAAAAATGAGTCTTAAATATAAGATTTTTTTATCAAATAAGTTATTATACTATTAATAATGAAAGCCACATATATTTTTATGTTAATAATTCTGCTAATAACAAGTAATTGGGATCTTAATCAAATTCAAAGAATGGAATATAAAAATAAGAGAATACCTAAAACCCCTCCTTGGCTAAAAAGAAAAATAAAAACGCTTGTTGCTGCACTATTTTCTGAATTTTAATCAATTATTATTGTATCTCAAATATATTACCTCACTAATCTATTATGAATCATTTAATTCAAAGTTTTAAATCCTAAATTAATTAAAAATATCAAAATTCAATACAAAAATCTACATTTTAATAATATCACATATATCAATAAATCAATAGATAATTTAAATTACTCTAAGATAAATATTGAAATTGCTAATCATATGTTCATTTAAATATATAAATTCAAAAAATTTATATTGGAAATATTTAAATAATAGTCATTTTTCCTATAATGTCTTAATAATTAAAACAGAGTTTTATAATATTTAAATAATTATAATATACGGTAATTTCATCATTTATAATTGAAAACTCAAAATCATAAAAACTAAAATGGGAGCTTCAATATAAACTTTAAAATTTTTTTTCAATATAATTTTTATTCAAATATTATGATAAATAAATCTTTTTAGCTCTTATATGTTTACAAATAAATTAATAAATGAATTTTTGAATGTGCACAGGTAAAATTATAAGTTGTAAAACTGTTAAGCCCGAAAATAAAATAGTTAGGTAATTTTATAAAAATAAATAACTGTTTATCAGGATAAATGAAATATCTACAAGGCAAGAGGATGTCCTATTTATGAAATATTTGATAAGTTTTTACATTAATTTTAATCTAGATAACTACGGTTTATAATGCTAATATTTTAAATATGAAGTAATCTGACTCTTTTGATGGGTACATTATAAACGGTAAACGAATAAAATAAGTGAGAATTATGAAAAGTCACTCCGCAATACAATCGCCTAGACATAATATAATATAAGATAGCAAAATATCCTCATTCAGCTCATCGTAGATTTTCCAAGGCAGTAATATAGATAAATATTCAAGTTTACTGACACCTCCAAGTGTCATTGAACCTATTAGCAATACCGTAGCTGCTACTTCTGTCAGAGTTTATCCGCCAGATGAACTTCTATTCGCTCCACCCTCCCGAAATCTTTCATAAAATTTTTAAATGAAATTAAATACATTTTTATTTCTAATAATTTATGCTTATTTTAAGAAAGGTTTTATACTTGATACATTAATTAATAATAATTTGCTTCCAATTTTTAATTATTCTAGTATATACATCTCAATTCAAGATGATCACTGGCATCAGGTTAGAGATTTTTAAGCCACTTCAATAATGCAACAAATAGTCACATGCTTCTAAGTTCTCCAACTCTATCTCCTATGCAATCCAAGTATTTACATAAATAATTTAATGATTTTAAAAATAATGGAGTATAAATTTTCATTTGAATTTGAGTTATTACATTTACAGAGAGGTGGACTTTAACCACTTCAAGGAAAGAAATATCAAAGAAACATGACTCATAAGCATAATCATGTAAGCATGTAAATGGATAATGACAGTCATGCCTCTCCAAGATCTCTCTATATTTATCGTTAATTTGAAGCTATTATTTAAAGGATATTTTGGGAAGGAGGAGTTATATTACAATTCTTAGTTTTTAGATCACGAGGATCTCACACAGCAGGATTTAGACATGGGCAAACGATTCGCAGTCAATTGAGTAATATGAATATTTAAGTCACTGAATTATAAAATCTGCATGCTTCAAATAACAATAACAATGCCGACAATTAAAGTTATAAACCAAAATATTTAAAAGATAACTTAGCAAACTAAATCTGTTAATTTAAACCGAATATCAGGCCATTTTTAGGATATTTTTATTTTAAAAGTCTCCGTTAAAGCGAAATAATTTCTATATAATCCTCTTAAGTTCACGTTGACTTCTAAAGAATGAATTCCTCTTTGTAAAATATTTAGAAAGGTCCAGGGTAAAATTCATCCATAGGGAGTATGCCTGGTTCACCAGATTTAATAAGTATGGGTTCTTTCAGGAGGAGTGAGAGTAAATTCAAAAAGTAATCATCCCGAGTTTCTATTCTTAAGCTGTAAAATACTATGAATGTTTTTAAAAAATCATAATCGATAACAAATATAATAAATATTCATGAGTTTAAGAAATCATAATAAGGGATAAAAGAATTTATAAGAATATAATTTTACGAAATTAAATATTAATTATCTTAAAATTAGTTTTATATGCTCTAATTGGTTTATTTTATAGGAAAAATTATTAAAGTTATTAGTTTTAAAATTTACTGCATTCATATTAATTCCTTCTACCCCTCTTATCTTAATTTTTATATAATTATGGGGTTTTAATGAATATTAAAATTAACTTGAATAATATTTTTCATAAATAAATGAAAGGAGACTCGATTGGAATGAATACTCCGTTATTTTAGGGATAACCAATCTAAGAGACAGATAGAAGTTCGTTAAGAAGTTCTGAATTTAACGATGCCGATCCAGAATTATTAAAAATTGTAAAATGCTCTCTATTTTTATTTAAATAAATTAACAACTTCTTTTAATATAATACAGAAGAATAGAAATATTTGAACTAAAGTTTTGGCGCTGCTTCATAATTTTAAAGATAGACTTCAATTTAAATACCCAATATTTATCTTATGAATTCATTTTTAAAATTTAGATTAATCTTTTAGTAAAATAATTAAGATTTTAAAAAATTAGTTTTTGCGTATCAGTAGATTTATTATAATTTTTCCTAAGATATTATCTTTTATATCTATCACATAAATATTAATTTTTTTATATAAAAACTTTAATCTTATGTTGATTAATTTAAACTGTTATTCATTTTTAGCATATCATTATTTTAAATTATTTGAAATTGAGTTTATATTCATAAATTAGAATAATTCTTTTTAATCTTAAAATAAATTCTAAATTCGTTTTAAAGAGAACAGCTTAATTTATTAAAATGTTATTTTCTAATTTTGTTTTATTATCATTTTATGATAATATGAAATGCCATTTAAAGGGTTTTGTGGCATTGAATATACCCGTAATTTTAAAAATAGCTTTCAGGTTTCCATCACTATAGTAACTTAGTACCAGAAGAAACAGAAAAAAAAAATATACAAATAACCTACGCAAGATTAAGACGAGGATCAAGTCAAAAAATTTATACTAAAACATCTTGAGTTATTATTTTAATTGAATATTATGATTAATTTGCCTGTTTATAATATTCTTCTATATTTTGAATGAATTTTTATTATTTCTAAATGACTAGCCTAGAAGATATTATAACATAAATAACAATGAGAAAATTAGAGGAGAAAGAAAAATAAGCGTGGTTGTGAAGCCAAATAAGACGAAGGTAAGCCAAAAATAATCTATGTAAAAAATGAAGCCTAAGCCTAACTACATACACTGAAATAATTGAGCCATTAAAGTTATAACCAGAAGAATAATAGAAAGTTTAATATATTTGATTATTTATATTAATTAGATTTATACGTAATAGTTTATTGAATAAATTTAACAAAATTCCATATAGAGTATTATATCTTTAAATTATTGGATTCTTAATACAAAATTTAATTAATTTTCGGCTAAAGATGCTTTGCTCATTTATATTTATTTAGAAATATTTTGGGAATAAAACGATAAAAATTAATTTTAATTCAAGAAAGAGAAAACCCAATCAATATTTATTTTTAGTTAAATAATACTTAAAATGCATTTTTTAAAAATAATTTATAAACAAAAAATTGGAGTTTTAAAAACTCCTTTTAAAATGCTTGAATATACATATTTTTGAGATTTTAACTTCCGATTTTATATATTAATTTAAGTAAACCTTAAATTTTTATTCTTTCTTAAAACAATGAAATTAGAGCTTTTTTAAAACATTTATCCCAGTACTCCATTAATTTATAATAAAAATTTAAAAAACCAAGAAAAAGCTAGAATTTCAAACATTGAGATAAGAGACATAGAATGATTAAAACAAACCTGATGGCCCTTAAATATTTTTAGTCCAGATACTTAAAGCTTCTATTAAAAAACAATTCACCTGGTAGTGTGAAAATGGCAAGCAAGTATTTCCAATTTGAGCTTCATAATATTTTATATTGTATTAATGAATATTAAATGAGGAATGAAGTTAAATTTATATATAATTCCTTAAAATTCCATTAAAAATATGAGTTTAGAAGGTAAACAAGATAATACTTTTTTAAAAATAGTGATTTATTATTGAAAGTTAAGTGTTAAATCACATCTAGAATCTAATAATTGTATTTTTTACATTTAACTATTTCTTTAATAGTTTAAATTTAGTTGTAATTCTTGAATTATACTACTATTAAAATTATAATAAGCAATTTTCCCTTAATTTTGCATTTTAAGAGAAAAATAAGTGCTTTGAATAGTTTTTTATCAGTTTAATTTTTTATAAGCTTCAAAATTAAGTGGAAGTTAAGCATGATCAGCCTAAGGATAAAAGTTTAATCACTTAACAAAGAAGATTCTCAAAAAGTGCATCTATGGATATTGTTGAGAGATTTCTTTAAGATCAGTAGAGATTAAATACCTAAAATGATAAAAATTAAAGTGAAAGCAGCAGCCAGAATTTGTAGGTATTTGATACATATTTATTAATTAACCATCACAAATTTATTTAATATCATTATATTTATAACAGTAGAATTAAAATTTAAAATGTAAAATAGGAGTATTAACTGACCAAATTAATTTGATTTAGATCATATCTGGAGTCTTTATTTTTTTCCTTCAATATTACGTTAGTTTAGAATTTAAGACTCATATTAAATATGGTACAAAGATTTTTGTTTTTATTAGTTTCTGCAATTTAAATTTTTATTTGTTAATAGAAACTTAATATCTTTATAATTTCACTTTCTATTGAATATTTTAATTCTGGTATATTTGGATTAAGATAAGTTCTATGTATATCCTACCTGCCCTCATTAATTTTAATTGTCAGTGTTAAATAATTTATAGCATAGTTATTTACTATAAATTAGTATTGAAAGTGATTCTTTCAATCATTTATTTCGGTTAGTTTTTGTCATTTGTGTTGTTCCTGTTAATGTTAGTATCTATTAATTTATTAATTAAAAAATACATAGAAACAAAGTTAAGTATTTTCTTTGAAACGTAGATCTCAAATGCTACACTCCCAGGCCTTCTCATCTTCCTAGAAATCAGTGAGTGCAAATGAGCCAGCATATAGGAGAGCTCACACAGTATCACATTCAAAAAAGAAGCGCACAAAGCTCACTAAACATGATAGAGAGAGCTTGAATATTCTTGAGAAAATTTATGATCAAATATTGAGACCAGGAAAATCTTAGAAATCTTCGTAGTCTTCATAGCAGAAACTTTTACTAAATGAGAGATAGGCCAGCTAAGGCAGTAATAGAAAGTAGTATCCTTAGGCTATACAATAGAACTAGAATAACTTTGATCAAATCAACTGGTTTTAAATGATTGATTATAATAGAGTTTTTATGCTTTCATTTTTTATATTTTAAACTCGCTTCTCTAAATGCAACTTCACCAACAAATGAATATTGGGAATAGTCCTATGCCTTAGAAGAAACTCTCTTCAAACTTTTTAGCTCCTCGAATAGAAGGAGGAACACATCACTCCTAAGAAAATTAGAATAACTTCTAAAAACAGTTTAGCTTTAATATGGAAAATTTCAATACATAGTCAAAGGAGAGCGACGAAAATCTTTAATAATTAAGCGACTCATTGCAAAGATAATTTTTCTTTTATTTATGATACTTTTTCTCATAAAAATTTTAAGTTTAATTTTTACCTTTTTATGAATGAATAATTCAGTCATTAAGAAAATGGCAATGATATTTCACAATAACATCAACTTTAAAATAACGTTTCCAATGATTTTACTATTCAGATATTTAGCGCTACTGAGGATTTTGATATGAATAATTAATATTAAAGGTAAAATTAATTATGAAAAAAAACTCATGAAATAATCATTAAATAAATTTAAGTTTATCATTCCATGCTGCATCCAGTTGAAAATAAAGATTACTCTGGTAATTAAAATGATGATCCTGACATAATAAATTTAATTATATAACTCAGAAAAAATTGCTAGAATTTAGTAATTTTCACTTTATCATAAATTTCTGCTTTTTTATATAATGCTTCCTCCTTCAACATTGCTTCACTACAATACAATAATTGAGGTGCCTGAGGAGGACTAGAAAAGCTCTCTCGCGGCAAGTGATAAAAACACTGGAACTAAGAAGAGTAAAGTTGCTCGCTAAGGGTCTTTGAAATTCTCAAAATTTGGTAAGAAAAACACAACCAGGTCTAGTAATCAAAACTCCAATGAAAAATCCAATAATTTTTCCTCTGTCGACCCTAATTAATCCAAAGTAAAAATCTACGACTTAATACCTAAGACTAAACTGATAAAAATGTTCAGAAGAGTTTCTGAAGAAATAGGTTGCACTGCAAATCTAATTGATAAACATCAAAAGTCTTAAAGTGAGACACTTGAAAAAGTGCCACCTCTAGGTTAAACTAGAAATCTAAATATTATGACCTAGACAAGTGATAGTTCTTCAATTAATAACATTCCAATCCACACCCAACATTATAAAATTGGATCTGGAATCAATTTCTTAAATTCTAATCCCAGGTCACATGAATCTCTAGAGGAAGAGCAAAAGTCAGTTTAAGTAGTTAGCGAAAAATTATTAAAATAAACGGAAAAATTGCAGGTAGCTCAAATCAAACCAGAACCAATTAAATTTTACGATTAAAGCCGTGAAGATATAAACTTGTCACAATTGTCATCTTCTAACATCGTAATTGAAGAGCCTAAGAGACAAGTAAAAAAGCAAATTCCATTTTTCCCATTCGGTTAAAGTGCTCCTAACACTCCAAAAGTATCGTCCATGTTAGATGCTGCTAAAAGACTTATGAAACTTAAGGAAGAAGTAGTCAAGCTAGAATCTTAAAATTAAAGTGAATCGTAGAGGTTTAATCAGACTTTCGATGAGGGCAAATCTAAAGTTCTGATTGAAACACTTAATAAGGGATTGAAATAATTGGTCAATAATTAATCTAAGCTGTAAATAAGCCAAGTGAAAAGAAGTAGAGAAAATTCAATGATTATTTAAAAAGTAAAATATTTTCAGAACATATACTTTTATGTTTTAGAATCGAAAGTCTTTAACAAACAATTTTTTTAGCCATAGACAAAATATTAATTAAATTAGCCAGTAAACTGAATTGAAAAATAAAATGCCTAAAAAAAATTAAAAAATCTATTTTATTCAGTCATTATAGTTATTGTTTTCTTTTATAAAATCCCTTATCTTTAATGACTTTAATTAATTTTTATGAATTTATCATAAAAATTGATTTTTTTGTACAATTTATGATATTTTACTGAGATAATTTAAAAATAATATATGAATTAGTGTATTAATTTATTTTTGGTTTATGAATATAATAATTAACTAAATTAGTTACAAGACTTTTAAAAGCATTTTAAAATTTTAGTATTAATTTATTCTTACACTCAACTAAAATATAACTTCCTTCAAGATTCCAAAAAGCTAAATTAAAGAATGTATTCATAGATAAACAAAAAAGAAAGCATTAATGATATCTTACTATAACTTGAGTTTTATACTTCTAAGAAACATGCAATTTAATAATAATAATATCTTAAGTTTTTTTTGCCTAAAAGTTTGAGTAAATTTTATTTACTCTTTAAAGATTAAAATAAGATAAATTAGGTTCTGTAATTTACAATACTAAAATTATTGTTCTTTATAATTTTATGACTTAAATTTTGAATAAATACAATCAAAATTAATTAAAATTAAATATTAATAAAAAACAGTTTATTATTTTTTTTTTGTGTTGATTGACTCAAGCTAAAAGAATGGAAGAAATACTCCATCAAATTAAGGTAGAAATCTTATAAGAAGTGTTAAGAAATTAGCTTAAAACACAGATAATTTAGAAAAATTACCAATTATAGCTTAAGAAGCAAGACTTAACAATTTAAGGAATTTACTCATGAGGTAATTTGGAGATTCAATTAGAATATAAATTCATGATTTTTATATTAGAATTATAGATAAGTATTTGAATTTGATTATTATATATATATATATATAAAGGACACATCAGTATTTCTTAATGTCTTCATTTTAATTACATCTTAAGATATAATTTTTAATTTTTTTATTTATGTTATGTTTTTGAATGAGCTTATAGGAAAATCCAAGCATAAATTAGCGTAGAAAGAAAAATTTCAGAGATAGAAGAAGGACAGCATTTACTAATTCTAATGCCTCCTTACTAGTAGATTCTCATAATGAGTAAAATTTGTTTGAATTATCAGAAATGAATTAATAATCAAGAATTTGTACACACTATTTTATTACTAATTTGATTTAAATATATTAAAATGCCACGTATCTCAAAATCCATAAAATTTCGAGATACGTACCAAATAATCAAATTAATTAATTAAGTTACTAATAGCTAAATAAAAATTAAATTAACTTTTAAGAAATTGATAGTTCATATATTTAAAATAAATAATATAAATACAAATTTATAAAATTTATAATACTAATAATGCTGATTACTTTTAAATAATTATGTTTAAACTATATTTAATTTTAATTTATTGATTATAATAATACTTATTATTAAATGAACTATCAATTTCTTAAAAATTAATTTCATTTTTATTTCGCTATTAGTAACTTAATTTATTAATTCGATTTTTTGGCACGTATCTCGAAATTTTATGGATTTCGAGATACGTGGCATTTTAATATATTTAAATCAAATTAGTAATAAAATAGCGTGTACAAATTCTTGATTATTAATTCATTTCTGATAATTCAAACAAAATTTACAAAATGACTCTCGTTTGTCATTAATGATTCCAAATGACAATTAAATATTGGATTAAGATTCTAGAATAAGGATTAATTTCTTGAATAACAACTATAATAATAACAATAATTATGAATTTAGTCCATGCTCCTATACCACACCTCAGGATTTCAATAATGACATGTAATTCAATAGTATTTTTGAAAAATATGTTTTATAAAAGTAAAGGTGAGGAAATTTCAAAATTCTTTTAAACTTAAATAATTTATAGTGAACCCCATTTTCGTTCTTCAATACAATTTTGTGACTATATTTCTTATATGAGAGTAAAACTTTTTATTTATTCAAAGATTCATTCAAATTTTTGGATATTTAAATTTCTGAGAGTGAAAGAATTTAAATTTATCTGGGTAGTTAGCAAAGCGTTCTATAACTTTCGATATAATTCTAGCTTATTTATTAGCATTTATTATTAAAAAATGCATTTATATTATTTTTATTGATTTGCCCGAAGAACATACTCACCAACAAGTAGTGGGTAAACCCAAGATAATTCTTTAAGGTTTGGCTTAAAGGATTTTAATCCAGGAGATTTCACATATGAACTGCAAAATATAATAAAAGTTAGCGGAGATACTATTTATGAGCCATCCCTCATGTCAAGCAGGTCTCGTGATCAATAAATGAGTTCTTATGATTATAATACATTGAATATTAATGCCTCACCAAAAGGGAAATATGATTAAGTATTTAACAATATATTTTATAGCACATTTCCCACTCTACATTGGATATATTTTATGTAAATACGGCTATAGCTAATAATTCCGACCGAGCTAGCTTGGAAGATTAGCAGCGAATAGCAATGATAATTTTAACAGAAATATGAACTAATTCAACCCTAATTTTTAGACAAATCAAATTTCAAGCTTTAACTCACATTCTTCTAAGAACATTGTAAAATCAAGCTTTTTGAGAAATTAAAGAAAGTAATCACTGCCTCCTTAGTACATTTTACAGGGGAATAATTTGCTTTCTAGTGAAAGTTTGCTCGATTAATATAACAAATACAATCGAGGAGGTCTCCCAAGCTAGAGAAGAATAAGAGATTCACCATCAGATGCTGTTAATATTTTTAGTTTAAAATATGGTATAATTTGTAATGCTTCAAAAATGGATAATGACACGATAAAAACTAAATTCTCTAGTTTCGAAAGAGATCAATAACTATAACAGTCTAATCTCATGAAAATGCTCGATGGTACATTCTAATTTATATATTTAACTCAATTATAAACTCTGTAATTATGAATTAATTTTCAATTCAGTATAACTACAAAATTCTAAAGATACTTCAGTTTAAAACTAAACAAAATCGACTAACTGCCAGAAAAGAAATTAGGAAGTATTCAGAAAAACGAAACTACTGTAAATAGATAATCAAAACAAGCTAATTCAGATTTAAGCAATACATATTTGGATCAGAAAACCTTAGAGTCAGCTTTAAATAATGAAGATGATAAATCCTAAAACGATATGCACAAGAAAACAGAATCTAATGAGGAAGTTAAAACATACCAGTCGAAATAGCTCTAAGCGCTTGGATAAATTTATATTTATATCTGACTCTTTTTCGTTTTTGGTATGACCTTTAACAATAACATTCTTTCGATTATTCCAGACAAACCAAAACTTTTTCAAATTTCTATATAAACCCTAAAAAATTCTGTTACTAGTTTTGTAATAAAAATAAAACTGACTAAGCAACCATCAAATTTGACAAAAGAAAACTTGATTAAACTTGAGTAAGACAAAAAGAAACAATCTGAGACAAGATAAATAGAGCTTGCCTCACCATTAGACAGGTTTAGCGAGCGCAAAAAGATTCATATACCCACAAATAAAAGTGTGAAAAGCATCACTACAATAAGTGCAATTAGTACAAAGATTAATGGAAAAACTTGCATTAATTAGTACTTAGTAATTCAACCTATTGGATAGTAAGTTATGAAAGAAATTTTATGCCATATTTACCTTCGGAATATTAGTTATTTTTACAATTTGTTCTGACCTTTTTTCTTAATAGGGGAAAATTTGCAAAAGTAGTGATGTGCATAGATTAGCAAACAAAGATTCAATATGCCATGAAAATAATGAATAAAAGAAAATTAAAGAGAATATTTATATCTAAAAATAAGCATGCATATGATACAGTAGAAACTGAAATGGCAATATTAAAGAAATTGGTAAAATTACTCTTGAATTAATATATATATTCTAGGATCACCCAAATATCGTGAGACTTTATGAAATTATTGATGACCCTAAACATGACAAGTTATATCTAATCACAGATCTTATCAAGATTATTTATATATAATTATTTTTTTTATTTAATAAACCAAATTATCATGTATTATATATTAAGAATGGGACACTACAAAAGCTCTTGAGTAAAAAGGATTTAAGCTAACAGGAAATGAGGAAATATTTTAGACAACTGATCATTGCTATTGAATATTGCCATGAAAATGCTAAAATTATACATAGAGATATAAAGCCAGAAAACATACTTCTGGATGAGTTTAACAACCTAAAACTGTCTGATTTTGGAGTGAGTTCTATTATGGAATCAGGTGGTGATGAATCTAAATAATTAAAATACATATAAAATATAAAAATTTAGCTTATAATGATTTAATGTAAAATTGCATTTAATTATATTCCAATAAAAACAAATGATGATAGTTTGACGAATTCTCAAGGGAGTTACTATTATTTCAGTCCTGAAGCATGTATCGGTTCAACTTACAAGGGTAGGAAATCTGATATTTGGGCTTGTGGAATCACACTATATTTTATGGCTTACAAAAAGCATCCATTTGTATCTAATTAGATACCAGATTTGTTTAAGAGGATTTAAACACAGGAAATTCCATGGCCTGGCAATATCGATTCCTCACTACAAGATTTGATTTCGAAAATTCTTATTAAATTAAATTAATTAGATTTTACTTACGATTATAAATTGTATTCCATTTTGATTGCCCCTCATGTGTTTATAAAGATAATTATTAACTAAAATTCTGACTAAAAACCCTGAACAAAGAATAAGTATTTCTTAGATAAAATCTCACCCCTGGGTTACAGATTCAGGCAAGGATCCCATGCCTCAATTCTAGATCTAAGAAATAGAGATAACGGAAGAGGACAAACATAATGCTTTCAGTAAGGTTAAGGTATTTGCGGATGTTATCATGAAAAAACTTGAAAAAATACAGGTAGATAAAATGCGAGAAAAAATGAACAAAATTATTATTGATAAAATTCAATTTAAAGTAGAAATTTAAACCATTTAATTTAAGAATATAACTAATGATTATAGATCGAATATTTAAATTAATGAAAACAGATGAGTCTTATTTATGAGCAAAACTCTATATAATTATAAACTTGCTGAATATTATTTAATGAACTTCAAACATACTCATTTCTTCGAAGCCAAATACCCTTATGGACCAGAAAACTCAGAAAAAGTTATTCAATTTCTCAAAGACATAAATAAAAATATTGAGAGTGTTGATGTATATCAAAATACTGACAAAAAAGAATTTTATCTCCAATTTAGATGTTACTAGTAAAGTTAAGGACTACCTATAGATTTCTTCACAAAGCCTAAAAATGAGGGTGCAAAGGCTCTTAATTAGCACGGAATTAAAGGAAGGGAAGTCAAGTATAAAAGCATAAAAGATTTACTAGAGGGGCTTCAAAATGTAATTCTTATCGCTGGAGATAAAACATATTTTAATGAATTGAAAGATAGAAATTTCTAATAGATGTAAAAGTAGGAGCAAACTAAACAAACTAAATTTACTAAACAAGAAATCATAGTATAATTTACTGACTTATTTAAAAAAGGGGAAATTGAGGATATTTCTGACTTTGTAAAAATTCATTGGGAAAATTCAGAAAATTTAATACTAATTTCAGAGAATGAACAAAGCTGAATCAAATTTTACACTTTTTAAATAACACTGGATTGATTGAAAGAAAAATGGCTTTGATATCTGTTTAAGAATCACTTAGCACATTTGTATGTAAAAATTAGGCAAGGTTTGATAAAACTTTGCCAATTACCTAACAATTATTAAACGGCTTGGGATTTACTCAGGCATTTGACACCTTATACAAAGTCTTATTTTAAAAAGATTACCAGGTTAAACAATCCGTATGTTTTTATGGAAGTAGTCCATTTGCCAAGATAATTATAAAAATGCTTGAATAAATCTTTGTCTGTGGAATGCTAAAGCGCAAGGAACCTGCATCAAACTATAAATTGTAGGAAATGTGCACTAAAACTCAACCTTAAATTGTTTTTGTTGATAAAACAAATGAGAGTTACACTTTCAATTTACTTGAATTTCATTTAGAAGTTCTTATAAAGAGAATGAATTAATCCGCATAATGAAAGTAATAAATTAAAGAAATATCAGAATATTCAAATTCCACATTAATTATAATTTAAAATAGCATACCTTAAGTGTTAATAGATAGAGTAGGATATTAAACGATTTAGGAAAATTGTCATTTGATTGATATGTCAAACGCAATGATACCTAAAAATTGAAATTTGCCTTTCAATTAATATGAAATAGCGAAGTATTTTATGACAAGACTTGATCAGGATAATCAAAAATAAAGTGTAGATCCCCAAGATATTCGATGAAACTAAATTGGATCTGATTCAATTAATTAATGATTATAATGATTTTGATTAAGTTTAGTAATTAATTACATTTGCTTCTTTTTATATTTTTCCGAAATAGCCTTTATTTTCATGTTATTTAGAATTTAGAAGATTAGAGCAGTTCAAATAATACTATAAGTTAAAAATAACAGTGAACTACAGGATTTTGATAATAAAATTTCTCATTAGATAATGCAAAATGATTTTTTCAAATAAATTAAAGAATTCAGTATAAATATTTTCACAATAATGCAAGAATAATCTTAGAAATTAAAAGCTTACATGCTTACTTATCATTGATTATATTTTGAGTAAATTTTAATTAATTAATCTATCTAAAATATTTTTAATTGATCTACATAATGTAATAAAAACATGATAGGATTTACAAGATTTGATAAATATAATTTGTAGAGAAGAGTAGACGTAATTATTAAAATAGAATTAAATAAAACTTAATTAATGACATCTTCTTATTAATTCCAGTCGTCCCAAGGGACACCCTCAAACCGTTCCCCTATGAATATCTGTTCTCCCAATCACTCTTAATCTTTATTTCCAAATAGCAATAAAGAGTTAATAGTCATATTTTTATAATTTTATGATGTGATATATAGATAAATGTATATACAAAAATTATATACTAATTTATCATAGAAGATGGTAAATATGATGATAACAATTCAAAGAGTTTACTGAAAATAAATGATATGAATAATAAAACTCATAACAGAAGAAGCTCATCTTTTAATTTGAAGAGCAAAGAATAGCAGAAATAAAATGAGAAATTTCAAGATACAGAATAATCTAAATCTTAACTAGGTAATATGAAATATATTCATTAAGCTGATATAATTAATAAATAATTTTTAAAAAAACTAGGACTTTAGGATGACGAAAATAGAACTAAACTCATAGTTTAATCTCAAAACAATAACAATGGTACAAATCAAATTCATAATGTAAATATAGATAACCAGAGAAAGTCATCAGTAACAAGAGTTTCAAATAACTATTATAAATTTATGAATTTCAAGTTATTTTTATTAAGGAAAATTTAATATTAAGGTAGAATTATTTTGTATTTTAAGCAATAATCGCATCTATCAAACTCATAGCAGTAACCGCATAGTAACAGTAACTTTCCAGATCCACAACTCCTTGTAAGTAATACCCTGTGAGCTTAATTTTTATGTTTTTAGATGATTATTCAGATTCTTAAGAAGAATGCTTAAAATTAGATTTTATCAATAAATTGATACTCAATTGTATTGGATTTGTAATAAAAAATTTGGGGTCTCTTTTTTTAGTTAATTATAGAGAAAAATATAAATTTATTTAAATCCAGAGCAGCGAACAGAAAAAGATCTTAATACATTAGCCCCAATGTTAAAGGAAATTCGTTTTTTCAAAGAGAGAGGTGAAATCGAGACACACCACTTGATAGATCTCTGCCAGGCCCTCCGCTATGAATTTTGTGAAGCAGGGAAGTTTGTATTCAAACAAGGCGACTACGGCGATTGTTTCTATGTAATATTGAGGGGAAGAGTGAGTGTTCTCATATAAAATAGTAGTAAAGGGTAAGCGGGATCGAAGGGCAAAAAATTAAGCTAAAAAGATATAGTTTAAGAGAAAAGCTAGGTGACATAGAGAAAAATTAGCTCCAGTAAAGTTGGGGCTTAGGTCAAAAGTAACATGAAAATACGAAAAAGTGTACTTATTAATAATAACACTGGGTCATTGTTCAGTAATTAATTAGTCTAAAAATAGAATCAAAACTCGTCTGATCCATCAACATCTGCCTCAGCATAAAATCTAAATGTGTTTAAAAGTAAAGTGATTTTAATTTTTGCTTGCCTCAGGTACTGGAAATGTCCGTTAACAGCTGATTTTTAAAAATAAAACCCGCACTATTATGCAAAATTAACTGGACTAAATAGACTAAGAAGATGAGGAAGTGAGAAGTACTTATGAAAATCCATAGTAAAATAGCCATCCTCGTTTCACAGCTGTCCTCAACAATATTCAGAAAGGTCAATAAGAAAGCAGTATGTCGTTGTAAACTAATGCAACAGTACAACCACAGGCTTTAAAGTATCAATAAGACGATAAACTGCTTCAGAGAATCATTATTGATGAGGAGGATAGTTTTAGAAGTGAATTGTCAATTATTAGCTAGGGTGAGTCTGAAAGTGAGATTGAAGACAAAAGCAGCACTATATATAATCAAGGGAATGCTACTATTTAAATATTAAACTATATTTGTTACAATTAGTACTTTTATATTTTTATTTCTGTTTAATTTTGCTAATAACAATTATGGAGCAAATCCGATGGCAGGAAGTAATAACGCATTCAAAGATTAAATTAACATGATTCAGCAAATTAACCAAGACATTTTAATAAAAATTATATACTATACAAGTTATAGAATTCCCAAAATATTATTTACTATATAATTAGCTTATTAATATTTTTTAAATGAGACATAAAGAAGAGCAGTAAGAAAAAACAAGAAAAAGTGGAAAGCAATTTATCAAATGGTATTGAGATTGGAGCTTATGACTTGTAAAATATCAATAATATCAATGAGTAGTAATTAGAATTAGAATAGAAAGAATTTTCATCTAAAAATATAGAGATGCTAATAATTATTATCTAAAATTCTATAGTTTTTTTCAAATAAATTATCAGTAATTATCATAGACTAAAATAAATTATTAAAATATTGAGATATCATAATTAGGAAACGGTTAATCTTTTGGAGAGTTAGCTTTGATTGAGTAGAAACCTCAAGAAATAATTAAAATATCTTTTAAAGTATAAACTATCGCAATAAATTAATGAAATTAATGAAATTTATAATATAAAATATATTTTAACCTCGTATGGCATCAATCAGATGCATCTAGAACACACATTTCGCAGTGATCAGTAAATAAGATTATATAAAAGTGCTGGGAATTATTGAGAGAAAAAAATATAATGAGAGAATATAGTTTTTGAGATAGCTACCTTACTTCTCATAGTTAACCTAATAATATGAAGTTATTGCTGTTCTTCTTTATATTGATATATTTTAAAACCAAGACATCATTGGGAAAGCTTACTTACCAATTTATAGATCTAAAAACCATTAAAAATCAAGTTTTGTACAGAGAGGGAGAGCCAGCTGAATATGTTTACATAGTTAAAGATGGCTAATTTGAGGTTACACGAATTCACATTTAATATTATATTGAGTAGCTAAATTTATTTCTGAGATAATAAGCAGGTTTATACTACTTCTAATTTTACTATATTAATGTGAATATATACTACTATATTTAAGAATGGAGAAAGATAGACCCATAGGATAAGATAACAAGGCTATAGGTGGCATGTCAACTAAAGAAATTTTAGAAAATCCACTAAGATCCATGAAAGTGAGCAACACTAAGAGCCTAATAAATACTGGTAAAAACAATAAAACTCATAAGGTTTATGTAAGTCGTATAATAAATTAAATATCTGATTGTTAATAAATACTTTAGTTGTTCAAATTGGAGAAGGGCAACCTAATAGGGGACGAAGACATGGTGAATCACGATGAAATTTATAGTACCACTGTTATTTGCTGCTCACTCAATGGGCTTGTGGGTGCTATGAAGAGAGAAGATTTTATGAGAATTGAGAATCAATAAAGCGCCTGGAAAGCACTGCAACTTAATTGCAGACAGAAAAATTAAGGATTTAATTAAATAATATTAAATAATAAAAATAAGTGATTAGAATCTTATACTGTTCTTATTTAATAAAAAATTTAATAAATGAAGTTAAAATTCTAAAATTCTAATGATTATTTTATTCATTATAAAAATTAGTAGATAAACAAGAATATTGCTTTGTAAAACTTATGAAATATAAAGATAAATATTTATTTATTAAAACGAAGTCTTGCAACAGATTATAATTTAATATATAATTTTTGTCTTTTAATTGTCAAATGTATATTAAATATTTGAATTATAACTCACCAATTAAGTCTCCATAACCATAAAATAAACAGACTGAAAAATCAAAGCTAAAAGAACAAATTAATCAAAATTAAATGAATTAAATCTCACTAATTGACAATTTAATTCACTTGAATAAAGAGAGATTTCAAAAGAATTTGTTAATGGACAGCTAGATCAATAATTTATCGAATGATAGTTTCAGATAAAATTATGGTTATGGAAATAAATTAAGATTGTTTTTTTTAAAAAAAATAATATCTGTAAAAATTCCTTATTATATATTTATCAATTAAATAATCAGAAAACACTGATATAATTGAAATTGATTATCACTATGATTTTATTTAACCTATTTATTCAAATTAGCCTCCACACTTTTAAAATGACTCCTTAACCACTAGAGTGCTAAGATAAAACTGGTATAGAAAAGAATCAGAACTTCGGGCATCTAATGATAAAAATGAAAGATTAAATTCTTCACTTACTACTCATCAAAATTTTCAAAGAGATTAAGTAAGAAGCTCCCAAGATACAGTTAGAAAAAATAAAGTACTGTTTGTTAATAAGCAAGATTCTCCATCTTAAAATGGAATAGTTTACTATTATATCTCATTAACTTTAATATATTGAAGATAAACTTATAACATCTTTTTTTCCATAAAAAAATACGCCGTACTCTATTTATTTATTAAATAAAATGACAAGGCTTCACCAATAGGATTCAACCATCAAAGAAGCGCAGTAGTATTAAAAGAGTCAGATTTTAAACTTCAAACCCCAAAATTAAATCAAAACTATATCTCCGAATTCAACTCTTAAATAAATTAAACATCAAGTTCATTTTTCCAATCTAGGCAATCAATTTAACCTAATAACCTCTCTGCTCTTAACACTAGAAGAATAAATCATTAAAATGTATAGACAGAGTAATAATAGCACCAATTTTATCCTTAAAATCAATAATCATTTATGAGGCTGAATTCATCAGGTATATAATAAAATAATAATTAGAGGTAGTAGTAGCTATAATATAAAGAAATCAGTTAGATTAACTCACCAAAATAAAAAGTAAATTATAACAATACTATAGCCTTTTAGGAATAAAATTTGAATTACTCAACTTATTAGACTTCCTAAGAACAGTAGCGATTTGCTTTAAGATAAACTATGACACATTTTCCTTAACAAAACTAGACATTTTATGTTCATAAATTATAATGAAAGGTCTTTCATAAAGATTTAAGCAATTCACTATTCCGAATTCTATATTAAGTAGATTTTACAACATTTTATGGAGCGCGAACATCTTCACTTTCTCCACGTTTAAACAGTAATATGAATATAAATTACAGAAGAATGAACATGCCAAATTAAACTCTCCTGAAATAAATGCTTACCAAAAAGTAGCAAAACATCCTCAGACCCTAAGCTGTCACAATCAAACCACATAAAAGCAAGCAGCAAATGCTTAACTAGTCACTTATAGGAATTGAAGGTTTTAAGAGTCACCCTGTTTCTGGAAATATATCGCCCTAATAGAAATATTGCTGATCTAAAATTGTAATTTAAATCATATAAATTGAAGGGCAGTATTCTTAAATAAACAAGTTAATGTTTATTCTTAGAATAGTTTATGTAAAATGCTCAATTAAACAGTCAAAGAGCTAAACAGATGTATTAGAGTAGTATTCAATTGTAGCATAGTTTATTGAGAAAATAGATTACTCAAAATAAATTCATTAACGAATGAAGCTTTTTTTGGTAACAAAATTATAATTTTAGGTTTGAAGATTTGTAAATTTAGATAAAACTCTTTTTTTAATTTCACTAATTCTCGATTTTGAAATTTTACTATATCTGTAACTTATATGTTTTAATATATAAATTGGGAAACTATAAAAATATTTAGTTTTTTAAGAAGAATGCTGAGAGCAGAACTCAAGTGGATTTAATGTCTTTGATGCCTCTAGTCAAAGAATAAAAGCTATTCTAACTTCAAAAGATTTAAGGAAAGGATCTTAGTGATGTCTGTGAATTTATGACTTATGAATTTTATCCTATGGGCTCTTTAATTTCTAATTACAGTAAGACACCACGATTTTGATAAATTTTAGCAAATTTATTAATCATATCATTATAGATGACAATGGAGAATCGCTGTATATAATTATTGATGGACAAGTCGATATTAAAATCGATATAAACAGGTAAAAATCAAACATATTTTTCACTTACATTATTATCAATCATATAAATCTAATGCTTAAGTCAAAGACTAATAAAAATGGTTTAATATAGAAAGAATAATAGTGGGAAATCATTTTTATAGAGTGATCACGACATAAAGGATTTCATTTAAGATTTACAGCTACCTCATTAAAAAGTTTAAGATTTACGTGCAAGCTTCTAAACTATGGATCTAACTGCTCTTAAATCTACCGAATAGCAACTTTATAACTTTTATTAATACAATCTTTTTCATGACTTTAAAGGTAACTCATCCTTAGCATATCAATTATGAATAATTTAAAATAAATTATACTTTATTCACTGACAAGACCACATTTATTTTGTGCGCTTAGTATCACAAAAGATCCCAAGTAATATAAAAGGTAATTCAGTGCAGTAGCAGCTACAGATGTGCATTTAGCTGTATTCTCAAAGAAATCATTCGAGAGAATACTGGATAGGATATATAAAAAATTTGTGTAAAAAGAGATCAATTTCATTAAAAATGTTGAGCAGTTCAAGGGTCTAAGTTAATTAATAATCAATTCAGTATTAATTGATAAATTAGCATAAAATAGCTATAGTATACAAGTTAATTTTAAAATAATCTAAGTAAAAGAATGCTAACGAAAATTTTTCATGGATTAAAATAACACAAATTTAAAAGAGGTCAGTTTTTATTTAGAGAAGGGGAAGACGCAGAGCATTTTTATATCATTAAAGAAGGAGAACTTGAATTAAATTTAATTTAATTATTCTTAATGATTTAAAATATAATGAATAATTTCTAAATGAAAAATATAAATCCAGAAATTTAAATATTTATGATAAAAATATCATCAATAAAAATAACTATTAAAATAAAATATCATATGTATAGAAACTTTTATTTGTTTAATTAGAATTGAAGAAGCATGTCTATGAGCAAAAAAACCTAAATAAAGACTATGAGTTATTACAAAAGCCCTCTCTAACGAAGAAATTCAACACTAATTTTTAAAGAGTACAAGGATTCAAAGTCACAAGTGAAATAAGTGTAAGATTTTCGAGATCTTTTAGTTTTATTAATCCCTAACTTTTATTGATAGTTGTTTATGATGGGTTCTGGTAAAATGGTTGGAGATGATGAAATAATGAGAGGGTGCAGTAAATATTTAACCAGTGGAATTTGTAATTCTTAAGAAATTAGAGTTTTCTCTATGAAAAAGGAGGTATGTTAATTAAGCTTTTTGTTTAATGAATTTGTATTAAGGAATTTTAGGGACATTAATTCTATTAATATATTATGTATAAATGATTTAAATATCCTAGTGACCTCAAAAATTTCTAAAACTCAGAGCTTAAAGCGAGGAGGCATGGCAAATAATGTGTGATCAATCTTTTGCACTTTCAAAGAAACTTCAAGCTCTTTACATCTAAAAGATTTAAAATTCTAAAGAGGTAACCAATGCCTTAAAAGACACAAGTGACATAAAATAAATGTGTGATTCATTAATGAAAGAGATGCTTTGGGCTTAAGTTCCATAAACTATCAAATTTTATGAGAAAAAGAAACTAGAAAAATAGCAAAATAAAAATGTAGAGAACCTTTAAATGAATGAGTCTTAGTATGATAGTAGTTCTATGCAAAAAGGTGAAGCTAAAGAAACTGATCCGTATAATGATCGAAGTAGTTTATATAATACTATAGGTAACATAACTCAATATTCCACAAATTTTGCCAATCAAACCTTATAAAACCACTCTGGAATATTTGGGTAGTATGATAATTTTCTCAAATTAGGGGATGACTAGAATGTTTTACATAGAAGAAACTTAAGTCTGAATAATTAATAATCAAGCCAATTTAATAACAGAAATTATAATTTAACATAGAAATCAAACATACCTCTAAATTAAAGTCAAAATGCTTTTAATAAAAGTCAAATAGATAACCACAGTCCATTAAGAAATATTAATATACTTAGTAAGAAAACTGTAGATATGAGTGTGAATTTAAATGAGAAATTCAAGCCTTTGAGTAGTTATTAAACTAAAAGTACTTAGAATTAGACATAAAATTAATAAGAAATTTATCTATCAGATTTGAGAGAATCCTATAAAGATTAGTAAAATTAAGAGAAATAAGGCTTTTATGGTTAAAGACTAAAGTCTTAGATAAATTAACAAAGATTTGTTGATGATAGCTCTAATCATCCTCAGATTATTAAACTATAAAATTGCTTTTTATAAGGCTTTATATAATTTACTAGAACTTTACTTAAAACAAATTGAAAAATCTCTTGCAAGCTCTTGAAAGCAAAAAGACAGAAACTTCTCAATTTAATTTCAGCAATTAATATTTGACTAACGCCTCATATATTCCCAAAACAGTTCTTAATCAAACTAGCTCATCCCAAAACTTTATTAATACAAATAAATCTACTACGTCATCTCGAGTAGGTGGTGTGAATAGGACTCATAGGCAGTTAATAAAAGCTGTGCAAAATGCGGAAGTAGTTCAAAATTTTGCTTTTAAAGAGCTATTGATACCAAATTATTATATTTTATATAGTAGAATATATAAGTTATGTTCAAAAAATTATTTTAATTTTTCCCCAAATAACTACAGTAGACTTGCTCATAATAAAATCAATAAGCCAGGCTAGGCTCATATCTATTAATAACAGGCTTGTTCAATAAGTTAGAAAAGTAGATAATCTAAGAAACATAAAGGTTTCATGTAACTTTTATGTTTATTAGATTATCTATATTTCTTATAAGGTATTCAAGTTTATTTTTATGAATAATTTTGCAATTAAATTCTAATAATAACTTAAATAATAAATAAAATTGTTAACTTTAAAAAGCCCTAAATCAAAGCAACATAACATATAACCATAATTAATTCCAAAGAGATGAAATGATTATAGGAGTCTAAGATATTGATCAAAATATTAATGCCGTTTAAGAATAGTAATAATTTCAGAGTACATCATAGTTAAAATATAATAATGGCGTGAAACCTTTGTTAATTTAGCAATTTTAGTCAGCTTTGAGAAATTCATAAAATCTCAATTTTTATCAAACTTAAGACTCTTAAATGAACAGCAAAAATAACAATCTAAATAGGTCTACAAATCTCACTGATAAATAAATTATTGAAAAAGTACTTTAGTTTTTTGTTAAATACTTTAAATAATGTTAATTACATTACAAATTAACATAAAAATTAAACTGAAGAGACAGCAAGATAGAGCAGACAAAACAATAAGTTTATGATTAATAGCACATCTAATAACAATAGATAAAAAACTTAAGATATTGGAGAAAGGAGATAAACTAAAAATATAGCAGAAGAGGAGTATGAATATTTCAAGCAAAAGATTTCTAGATATCAGTGATTATAATTTTTAATATTGATATTAATATTATTTTTGTACTTCAATTTAATAATATAAAAGGAAACTTACTCAGATAATGAAATAAAGATTTTACTGATATTTAAATTTGAAAAACAAAAATATAATATTTAAATATACAATGGCAGATTTAGCTTTCGGAATTATGTCTCCGATAGTATAAATCGGAGCAAAACTACTCAAAAATTACTCAAAATACAAAGTCAACAATCAAACTCTTTAAGACTTAACTAACATACTCTCAGACCTGAAAAAGTAAATCAATAGTTTGAAAGAATAAGAGTCATAATTTGAATTGGACCCAAATGAGTTAAGGAAGGAACATTAATCATAGTGTTTAGACTTGCTAAGTTTGTGAATTTCAATTTTATATTTATAATTTACTTAAAGCTAAAAAAAAGAATTCATGATAAAAATGCATTTATATAGAGATATTAGAAAACATTATCCAAGTGATTTTATTCAATCCCCTTAATACTTCAATATGATCATAATTTTACTATATTGTTTAATTTTTTAAGTTTGATCGAAGTAAAAGTATAAGACTGTCAAAACTAAGTGAAAAAATACACAGAGATGCATGGATTCTTTAGATTCATCAGAAGTGTGCATTTCAAAAGAATGATTTTGTAGCTATAACAATAAATTCTACATTCAGCTCAGCAAATCAATCATATAGAGATTAAAAGAGAAATGAGGGAAATAAAAGACTAGCAGATTTAAATATTAAAAACATAGAAACAGGTAAATCAAGAGAGTGTTGCTTAAATGCGAGAATATAGTGATGAGATTATATATCCCATGCTTTAAGACATTAAAAACGAGTTGATATAAATATAAGAGTAAAAATGTGAGAAGTTTTTGTAGTAAGTGGATCATTAAATGAGAAGGCAAAAAAGTATGAATAGAGCTGAAGTAGATTAAAAAGATAATTTATATGATTGTTCACCGATTAGGTTAGAGAGAAGCCTCTCATCTCATTCATTATTTAAATTAACCCCTTGCCTTCTTCAAATATATTATAATTTTATGTTTAATTTTAACATTTAATGTGTATTTCTAATAAAAAACTAAGTAAGTCTTAAAACAGAAAAATAATCTTTAAATTTGATTTCCCAATTTGTGTTCTCTTACTGTTATAAGGAAATATTCCAACATTTTACTGTAGCAATTTTTATAGAAAAAAATGTAATTAATTAATTTTTTTAATGGAAATATTTAAATAATCCCATAATTTAGCATGAATAGTGTATCTACAGTAGGAGACCTTAAAACACTCTAAACTCCTTAATCATAATAAAATCCTCTCATTAGACCAAATTTCTTTCCCCATATATAAAGAATTCAAAGTAAAAATTCCACCAACAATTTCAATCTATTAAAGCAATCTTATCAAACTTAACCAGTTAATATTCAAAAGTAATAAACATAAGAATAAAAATAGGTTTCTTGGTTTAGTAAGAAATCAGATAAATTGGAGAGATAAAAATGTTTGCAGTTAAATAAAGCAGATAAAATTAAAAAAGTTAATGAAATATAGTCATTGCTTGAATCTTTATGTGGTCCAAATCAAAATAAAAGTTTAGATTTTGAGGAAAATAAACAAAAATCAAGCGAAGAAATAAAGGAAAATCATTAGCATAATAATAATTAGTTTTATAAAGTAGAAAAAATCTATACTAAACCTTTTGAGAAATCTAAGAAAATTTCAAATAAGATATAACCTTTAACAAACGCAAATATTGAAGTTAATATCATTTAATCAGGCATATTTAATGAAATTAACAGGCATAATATTTATAATTTAATTTAGATTCTAATAAGAGGAACAAATGTAATTCTAAAAAAGTGAATGTAAATTTATTATAAAGGTATAAATAATCTTTCTATAATTCTTTCTCTTGAAGAATATAGTTAATTTGATATCACTCTCAATTATGTTCTCATCTTTCTTATGAATTTTTATAGATCTTTTATAATATGAAATAATTTTAGTAGAAGCATTTGTTTGTATCTTGAGGTAAATTGTAAAATAATTTTATTCGTTTAATTCTTTAAATACATTAATCCTAGCACTAATTAAATTGATAAATTAACAAGTTTTAAGTAAGTTACTTTAATTGATTGTAACATTTTCAACTTATCATAAGAATTAGAGAATCAAGATATATTACATTCCCCAAGATTAGGCAGTCTAATTTTTGATTAATTATAGTCTTAAACACAAATATAATAAAATCAATAGAGAACTATAGACAAAGACTATCTTGCTAATAATTGCTGTGTCGATTCCTCAATCTTAAATTAAGATTTTATAATTGATGAGACATATCAAAATAATGAATAAAACATTGCGGAATCTTCTTCTCAAAATTGCAGTTAAAATAAAGAGCTAGTGAGATATAATCAAAATGATATAAACTATTAAGATTGCAATTGGTTTGATGAAGATCCTAGTCATTTATACATGGAAAGCATACAAATTAATAAGTCATTAAAACCATAGAAAAACCTGGTAAAATAAAATCCCATTAACTCATAATGCAATCTTTAAAACGACGCTTTTTCATTATCTTTCAAACCATTGATTTAAACCATAAAACTAAAAACAATAGTCGATAACCCAGTTGATGATAATATTTAAAAGAATTAGACATCAGATGATATATTGTAATAATAATAAGATTTTGATGTTTGTTTGATTGATCAATAGAGCAATGAACAAGAAGTACAATTTGAAATAAACATAGTTTAAGAGAGTGATCGATAATTGACTTAGTGCTAAAGTAAAAAGAAGAAAAAGAAGAAGAAGAAAAAAGTTAAATAATAATTGGATAGATTTGATATTAATTTTGATATTGAATAAATTGATGAATAAATTGTGCCGACTTGGCATTTACAAGAGAATAATGACTCTTGGGAGTAATTTTCAATAAAATATGAAGAAAAAACCATATTTTAGGAGAAGGAATTTACTGAAAAATAGATTGA
The DNA here is from genome assembly GCA_000711775.1 of Oxytricha trifallax. Lineage (NCBI taxonomy): Eukaryota > Ciliophora > Spirotrichea > Sporadotrichida > Oxytrichidae > Oxytricha > Oxytricha trifallax. The sequence goes on along the minus strand of ARYC01001389.1, from coordinate 4,646 downwards.
GTAAATATAAGAAAATAAAAAACAGATTGAAATACTTCGTAATTGTAATGATATTGACTACTTTAGCTCATAGAGCGATTGATTTTATAGATAATTTTATTTGTGTCGTTATTTTATTAAATTTTTGCTTATATATTGAATATTTAATTCATATATTAAAATATAATTTTTTATTATCAAATTTAACACTCCTTTCATTGAAAGTACAAAACAAAGAGAAAGAACAAATAAACACTAATAATAATAATAATTTATTTTGACAATTAATGATGATGTTGAGATCCTAAAAATAATCAGCAAATAACTCGCCAAAGCTTGCACATGCCAAACATCAGTCTCAAGAATCAGCTTAACAATTAAAATGCCAATTTCTTAATAATATTTTTAATGTATAGCATATATTTAATAATGCATTAAAAATTCTTAGTTTTAAAATTACCTATATTATATCCATAAATTAATATTATTATTTTACTAATAAATCATTGTATTGTTTTAAATCTTCTCGATCAGGGAGTGGCAGTAGATACTCGTATTTCGCCTCTGCAAAAAGATTGCTGCGGATAACCACTCTCTAATCACTGAAAGAGACCTTAATGCCTGAGATGCTTCAGTCCCAACGTAGAAACGAGAACTTGCAGCCTGAGTAAGAATTAGTAACGATGACCTCTCCCGAGCAAGAAGCCCTGAGAAGCAGGTACTCACAAAAAAGCAAAAGACTACCCTCTGACTTCGCTGAAAAGGTACTCGAACTGGAGATGCAACTGGAGTAGTCTCATTTTCAAGAGATATCCATAGAAGTCGTTGAATAGCTCCTGTATTTAAAATAAATTTTATTATAAGATTTAAGCAATTTACAGTATATTATTGAAATACTGTAAAATCATTAATTTAAGTTAAGTATTTGTACTCTGTAAGTTAGAATCAATATTCATATTTATTGTGAAACAAATCTAAACTGGTATTATTTATCAATCATTTTTATATATCAGCACAGATTAGATTAGGTTAATTAATATTAGAATATATCCTAATACATAAATTTATAGTAAGCTGTGGAATATTACAACGGACTGAATAATGAGAAATATTAATAGTATGCAGATAGAATCTAAAACACTCTTGTAAGGCCAGAAGTTATCAAGATCATGGCATAAAGCAATGAAAATGTACTTTATATAATGAATATCTTAAATTCAAATGTTCTTTAATTTAAATGTTCAAAATATAGAAGATAATTTTCTTTATATATTTAAAGCAAGAAATTGAAATAGAATAAATCACCAAATTCTTCACACATAGAAATATTTTTATAATTATATAAACTCTTAAATTAAATTTTCATAAATATAAAATAGAATCATCCCAAATTGGCTTGAATCAAATTTAAAGATCAAACTCAAATAACAGAACAAGTGGCCCCCCATAAAACTCTAACCTCCTCTTAAAACATAGATTACTACCCACAACACAATCACTCATCTAAGAAGAGCATGTCAAGAGATAAAGACAGCTCGAAAGAAAACAAAAAATGAGGGAAAATTATGAGGATATAAGCGGCCAAGGCAAGTTAAACATTATGTTTCAGGAGTAGGATTAATTAAGAATTAGAGCTACTGAAGAAATCAAAAGAGATCAATAAAGTTAAAGTGAAAACCTGAAAAGACGCCTGGCTGAGAGAAAATTAAACTTAACTGCTAAAAGATCAATGAAATAATGAAATTTTTATCGGTAAGTTGCCCTTTTTAATTAAAATTAAATCCATGAACAGCTCTATAATGCAAGATAGCTTAAGTGATAACTCTGGTTTTATGAGTCGACCAGACAGCACTAAGAACAGTAACGGTTCTAAACAAATTAAATTTGATGAAGATGCTTTCAATAACATCTCCCTTATTAAGGGCTTATCAACTCAAGACTGCACTCAAAATTTTGATAATTCACCTATTATTGACGAGGAAGAGCAATTTATAATTATTTCATATCGTGTATCTATTTTTCAAAGTAGTTGAAATTCTCTATAAAAATAAAACTAGACATTTAAGTATTTTTAATGAATAAGACTATGAAGATTCTATGCATCAAATATGGTCGAACTGTGAACATTTAATAGAACAGCTTTCTCAAACTAAAGCTCAAAAGATTGAGCAATTAATTGAAGAGCTCACTATCTAAAAGTATGAAAAATTTGCTGAGATTAAATCTGCCTATGACTTTATGATTAAGAAATTGGAATCCAAGAAACTAAATCAACAATTTTTATCATTAAGGTATTTCTCTATGAATTATAATTTAAAGTTTTTTACTAAAGCAAGAAGCTGAAGCAAAAAGAAAAGAAAAAGAATAAGAATTATAGAATTGCAAAGATGAATTTGACTAACTAAAAAAGTCTAAGATCTCTGAGCTCGAAAAAGAGTATGAACTTAAGAAATCTGAAATTATGCAATAAAAGATCTAAAGAGAGACAAGAAAGCTAGTTTAAGCAAATAAAAGCCGTGCTAATAGCAGAGGCAGCAGCAATAATTCCAGAATCTCTCTTAGGAATAAAAATAAGAAAGTTTCTAGATATTTAATATAGATTCTGTCAATGTCAATAGAATTGATGAATCTAAAATATTCCAAAATTTAAATTCATTATAAAATGCTATATTCAATCAAAAGATGCTGTATCTTTCTTTATACTATGTTATCAGTTTTTTGTCTCATGAAAAGAACATTAGTCCATATAATAATAAAATGTAGTTCAAACTCAATTAAATTTTCATTTTTGTATGTCTTACCAAAGATGTTGTATATGATCATATTTGAAAATGCGTACATAAACCTAAAATCCAAATTTTTATCATTTAAAATGTTACTTACCTAAGCATAATTAATATGAGGAGAACGAGATAAAAAGCTAGCTTTATTTTTATAAACTTCTTATTCTTTTCTTTGTCCTTGTATTCACCAATAGTTATAATGTGAAAAACGTGCTCACGATTTACTAGCATTTTCAAGTGAAATGCCAAAAGTGGCAGATTATACATAAATAGTAGAAAGTTTCCATTGAATAAACACACGAAGGAAATAAATGCGTGCAAGTAGATTTCATAAGGAATAAACTAAAGGATATGTGTTAAGTGATTGTATGCATAAAAATAGGGAATAAATAATCAATGACAGTGAAAAACATTCGTAAAATATTTTTATTGATTATAATTATTCATTCTTACTTTAGACATTTAGTCTGCGAGATCGAATGGCTCAATCATTCAAAACCCCAAAACCCTTTCAGTAGTTTGATTGAGTTTTTGATTGATAAAAGTAGACTATTAGTGCATACTTTATTAGGGTTTTTATAGGGTTTATGTAGGGGTTTAATGTTTAAATATTAGTATTTTAAGTGGTTATATGCGAGGTTTGGGGTCTGTTTATGACAGTGAGTATATAGGTTTATTGTTTAAGTTGCGATATGGATGTGATGAATATAGTGAATAACTCAAGCCTGTTTGAATTATACGTCTATAGCAAGGCTACTCCTAAATCTCCAGAATTGTGAGGTCTCACTGTCTATTATCATTGAATTTAAAGAGATAGCATCTTAATTCTAAGCCTAAGAGACCTTTAAACTTTTAGCAGCATCATATCGATTATCTAATTAATGATAAGACTCTTAAATACTGGGCTCATTTCTCTCTGGCCTAGAGAGCTGTGATGTTTCATCGCTAATTTCCTGAGCTTCATATCTCTGCTTATCTATAGCAAACATATATAAAAAGAATGGAATATCTTACAAGACAGTCAATCGCATTAAGAGAGTGATTGACTTTAAAGTTCCATTTTATAAGATAATTTAAATTATATATTCGATTAAATGCAGAGGTCTTAAACGCATAATATAAAGTTCATACACGCTGATGAAGCTGTATTTACATTCAATACATTTATATCAAGGTCTTGGTACAAGAGGTATAGTAATATAGAAGTTTATGACTAAAAAGTTAAGATATAAACTCATGCAATCCTTGGTGGAATCAGTGAAGATAGTGGCCTAGAGACTTATGTTATCCACCCTCGCTCTATAAAGACTGAATAATATATTAAGTTCTTCCAATAACTCTGAGACAAATACGCTGACTAAGAGATTATTCTGTTCGTTGATAACTTATCAGTTCATAAAACTAAAGACTCAAGAAAGGAAATGAAAGGCTAAACATAACACCTGTATTTAATGTTTCTTACAGCCCTTAGTTCAATGGAATTGAATTGTATTGGGGGTTATTGAAAGGTCATTATAAGAAATTGCTGCTCTACCATCTGATGCATGATTTAAAGATAGATACAGTCGATTTTATTAAGAGTGCTGCTAAGAGAGTCAGCGATGATAAAGCTAAAGTATGCGCAAGAGAAGGGAGATTTTGTGTATATAAATAAGTTTTAGATTTAAGCGAATGAATAAGTTCACATATTAAATTTGCCCGTAAAGGGATTTGGCTTCTCTTTCTTTTCTTCCTCTTAAGGCTTGCTAGGGCCTATGTTTCTTCTCCTTGTGCAAGCCCCTGCATCTATGTTCATCTCTTATGGCTTTTATAAATCTTTGAAGAGCCTCTTACTCAATTCATGTGTTACTTGAGACTTTCTCTCTCTGTTTAATTTGCTGCGCT
>ARYC01001388.1:0-20271 GCA_000711775.1 Oxytricha trifallax | reverse complement strand
TTACAACTCTCAAATAAGTTACCAGAGAGAAACTTCCTCTTTGGAGTTCTAGGAACTCTTAAACCAGAGTACTTAAGTGAAGTAATTTAAAAGCTCACAAGAAACGCTACAGCATCTCTCCTGAAGAGAAAGAGAAGCAGGGAATCAAAATCAGTGACTCTTGGCTGTAGGAACTGCAGAAGCACCCATTCATCTCAAGTAAGCATAGACTTCTAACTTTATAGAAAAACCTGGTACTGCTATTTACTTGATGAAAGAGCGCAGCAAATTAAACAGAGAGAGAAGTCTTAAGTAAAGCATGAATTTAGTAAGAGACTCTTCAAAGATTTCTAAAGGCCAGACGAGATGAACATAGATGCTGGAGCTGGCACTAAGAGAAGAAACCTGGGCCCAAGCAAGCCTTAAGAGTAAGAAAAGAAAGAGAAGCCAAATCCCTTTACGGGTAAATTTAATATGTGAACTTATTCATTCGTTTAAGTCTAATACTTATTTATAACACAAAATCTTCCTTCTCTTGCGCACACTTTTGCTTTATCATCGCTGACTCTTTTAGCAGCATTTTTAATAAAATCTACTGTATCTATCTTCAGATCGTGCATCAAATGATATAGCAGAAGTTTCTTGTAGTGGCCTTTTAATAGGCCCCAATCTAGTTCAATTCCATTGAACTGAGGGTTATAGGGAACATTAAATACAGGTGTTATGTTTAGCCTTTCATATTCTCTCCTTGTGTCTTTAGTTTTATGAACTGATAAGTTATCAACAAACAGGATGATCTCTTAGTCAGCATACTTATCTCTGAGCTATTGCAAAAATTTTATATATTATTCAGTCTTAATAGAACGAGGGTGATAACATAAGTGTCAAGCCCACTATCTTCACTGATTCCACCAAGGATTGCATGAGTTTATACCTTAACTTTTTGATCATAAACTTCTATGTTGCTGTACCTCTTATACCACGACCTCGATATGAAGGTATTAAGCGTGAATACTGCCTCATCAGCGTGTATGAACTTTATATTATGCTCTTAAGCCTCTGCATTTAATCGAATATATAATTTAAATTATCCTTATAAAATGGAACATTAAAGTCGATCACTCTCTTAATGCGGTTGACAGTCTTGTAAGATATACCATTCTTTTTATAGATATTAGCTATGGATTATGCAGAGATGTGTAGCTTAGGAAATTAACGATGAAACATCACAGCCCTCTTTTCCAGAGAGAAATGAGCCCAGTATTTAAGAGTCTTATCATTGATAAGATAATCGATATGATGCTACTAGAATTTTAAAGGTCTTTTAGGCTTAGAATTAAGATTTTATCTTTTTAAATTCAATGCTAATAGACAGTGTGACCTAACAGTAGCAGGAGATTTATGGAGCAGTCTTGCAATAGATGTGTAGTTTAGAATAGGTCTGAGTTGATCACTATAATCATTACATCCATAACGCAACTTAAACAATAAATCTATATACTCACTGTCATAAACTGATCCGTAATCTCTCATATTCTCACTTAAATTACTGATATTTAACTATTAACCCCTACATAAACCCTATTAAAACCCTAATAAAGCATGCGTAATAGTCTACTTTCATCAATCAAAAACTCAATCAAACAACTTCAGGGGTTTTGGGGTTTTGAATCGTGATAGCTTCAAACTATTATGGGTATTGATCATGTCACTTTTCATCTCTTGAAAAATAATGGTTCAAATGATGTTATAAATGAAAGCAGATAAAATGTGTTTGATTTAATATCATTAACAACCATTAAGCTCATAAAAGCCTATGTTTTATTACTAACCTTAAAAAGACCCCTCCTCAACTATACCCTACAAATCAAATTAAAAATATATCTAATTAAGGGGTATGGGGTCTGATTCTGTTGAAATTCACTACTATACATAAAAATTATGTAAATATAAATTTTTCTGATCAAAGTATTATAATTTATTATATAGAGAATTTTTTATTGATATTTTTGTATAAATTGTTTTTAAATCATAATAATTATATTATTAAATTAATTGCTTATACTTTAATTTAAAATTAGAAAAAAATTACTGATTTGTTTTATATAGATTCTTATTATTTCTTATATATGTGAATTAATCAGAGACTTTGTCAGACCGTAAATTGCTTTGTATAGGCATTACTCTTTTAATTGCATTGTTAATGAACTTGACTCTTGCAATTATTTAAGCGGTTTCAGCAGACTATTTACTGAGGAACTTCGAGGGCACTAACCTGAACTCCCCCATATTCCTATTCATTATTTCCCTTATACTTGAAAGTTTTGAAAATTTTCTTGATTTTTTGTTGATAACTTCAATTTTCATGACATCATGTTGCCCTCACTGTCTTCCTGATTGCTGTTGTTGTCTCTGTTTCTATCTTGAGAAAGAGGATGAAAAGAATAGAGTTTGAATAAGCGACAAAAAACAATAAAATTAAGAGAATATATAATAAGTTTAACAAAGTCTATATTTTTATTTTTAATAAGAGCTATATGTATATATATAAATTAAAATAAGAGAAGAGATTGATTTCAAATATGAATTTATTGCACAGGCAAATACTTAAAACTACACATTAATTAATTTAAAAGTCAAATACTTAAAGAACATCTAAGTTAATCAATAATTTCAAATATTTTGATTTATTATATTATGAAATTTTATTTGATATCTTAATGTCTTTGCAGTTAAAATTAATTTTAAATAGCGAAGTCGATTAAAATTTCGATGCTTTTTGATTTTAAACTGTGATTTAAATATTTAAATTATTTTGAAACAGCTCCTCATATGCTTCTTCTGATATCTTTGAAAAAATAGAATGATAAACTGAAGCAAATAAACTTTAACATAGAATTTGTTTATAAATGTTTAATTATTTTCTGGAATAAATTTATAATTTTATAAAATAATTGGCTAGCAGGTCAAACACAGCCCCCAAATTTAATATTTTCTTTTAGTAGTCTTTAAGAGAATTTGACTCTGAGCAAGATTGTCAGAAGCGTCTTTCGCTTGCGAGAAATAGTTTTTGAGCTATGACCATATGGAAAGTTCATTTTTAAATATCAAAACATCATAAAAATTTGAAAAGAAATTTATTCATTATTTTTGATATTTTTTAAAATGCATTTTAATAGACAGATTTAAATTAATTAATGTTTTTTTTATATTTTCTTAAATTAATTATTAATTCAATATCTTCCAAGGATTTTCATTAATTGAAGAAATCTCTTATCATCTTTTCTATTTTTATTTTTCCATTACAATTCTGCAAAAAATAATCTTTATTTAATCTTTCAAATTTCCAATACATTTTTTTGTCTTTCTTAATAATATCCATCTATTTTCAATTGTCTAAATGTGAATCTATCTGTCAATTTAATTTACAAACTCTCTTGAATGATTGACTATTTATGGTTGTATCCAATATTTCTCTGTCCATTAAATGCTCTTCATGAGTCTGTGCATACATATGTTGCAGATCTATCAACTTTTCTTGTAATGATTGGCTAAAGTCTTTCTATATTTCTTTTCTAAACATGCTAGATATACAATTTATTTGACCCTCTTTACATATTTCCAAATAAACAAATCTATTTCCTCTATGATATTTCTTCTTCCTCTCAAACACATTTCACCCATTTCTAAAATTTATCCATTTTATCCAAATCTTATTTAATTTAATAATAATTAAATATTTAGTTTCTAATTTTTGCTATTAAGTCTTGCAAGGTTTTAATACTTATCCTTATTGTTCTTTTGATTTCAATCAATTTTCTTCAATAATAAAAATGCATACCTATAAATTATATTAATTTATAAACTGAAATTTTTGAAAACTTGGTGATAAAGCCATTGTCATTTTTTATTTCTTCATATGCCTTACAAGATTTAGTTTTACATCTCCTAACAACTTTATCTACATATTTTTAGTTTTTTTACTTTAGTTTCATTGTTCTTTGTTAATTACATTTTGAACATCTTATATTTGATTTATCATCCAGCAAGTTGTACTCAATTAAATATTGCGCAAGTAATTTTAGATCCTTTCTATCTAAACAATATAACACTTAATCTAAATTAGATTCAACTTTTTAATTCATTATTATAATTATAATATTAAATGTGAATAATTTCATATAGGTAATAATAATGAAAAATAGAATAAATATTTAAATATGCATATAAAAATGATTTATAAAAAATGTTAATAAAAATTAATAATTTTTTTTTGTAGTTATTATGATGTTTTTATATAAAAAATGAACTTTTCAAATGGTCATAGCTTAAAAACTATTGCTGACAAGCAAAAGTCGCTGTTGACAATCTTGATTAGTAAAATTCACTACAAGACTAGAAAAAGAAAATAGCACATTAGGGGGGGGGGTTGGACCTGCTAGCCAATTATTTTTATCTATCTGAACTTATTTACAATTATTTATTAATATACAAACTACAATTCTTGAACTATTTTATAATCTCCCCCCCTATGATTAAGAACTATAAATAATTTTGTATTATAGTTAACTCATTTCTTGGCTCTTGTACATCATCAACAATTAATTTAGTTGAAATATATTTGAAATACAGATTAATTTTCAAATTTATTATTAAAATTGATTTTAATGAATAGTAAATACTTTGATTATTGTATAAGGTTTGCTTTAATTTTTCATAAATTGTCTATTCATGTAAATGTCATAATGCTTAAAAATAAGCATTGTAGATTTTGATGTTTAAATTTTAGTTTATTTTATATACTTAACTAATCTTATTAAATGCTTATATTTTATTTAAAGTATTTGATTTAATATTCAAATTTGTTTTGAATTAATAAAGTATTAAAATTAATATTCAATGATAAGATATTGAAATAAAATATTAGAAAAGTAAACCTTGTCTTTATTCAAGGCTATAAAATTAGTATTCAAAATAACTCTATAAATCATTATATTGATTTTTAAATTTAAGTTACATAATTGCTATATTAACAGCACTTTATGAAATCATCAGATAATATCATAAATATATTTATAGGGGGATTTTAATTTTCTTTTAAATAAATGATTTTTCGTTGCTTATTTTTAAATTCAATTTATTATTTTTTTCTTGAATACATAATTAATTGGAAAAATTATATTTGTGGTGCTTGTTCGACATAGTTTTTTTATCTTAGAAATACTTTATTATTGGTGATTCAATTTGATATCTCCATTCTGAATCGAGATATATATAAAATTTTATTTGTGAAAAGTTTATTTTTAAAAAAAAACGATATAAAAAAAGTAAATATATCTCTATTCGAGTATGCATAGTATTATTAATAGTAAAGTCTTAGTTAATCATAATTTATCTATTGAAAAATTCAAACAAAATAAACACAAAAAGAAATTATAAATATATATATATTTTGCTTAATTCACCTAAATCAATAGAAAAAAATAAATAATTTAGATATCTAGATATTAAATTTTAATGTTTAAGGCATATTAAAAAATAAAAAAATAAATTTTTAATAAATTGTTTTTATATAAGGATTTAAATATAATGCATATAAACTATCCATTTCATCCATTATAAATTTAAATAGCATATAAATAAAACTAATCATAAATATTTTATAAATAAAAATAAACATCATCTCATTATATCAATTAATTGTAAATTATCCAATAATAAAATAGATTATTTTATTGTAAAATATAAATCATAACTCAAACAACTATATAAATTTCTATGCTATTTTTAGAATTTTTAAATGGTAACTTAATTATAAAGTATAAATTTTAAATTATTTATATTTTTTAGAATTAAATTTACTATGCTGTTGAATTTTGCTGTTAAAATAGACATGTGGAAATTTGAGAAAATTAAGAAACAATTTGATTATTGTAAATTTAAAATAATTTTAATAATAAAATTATTTATTTATTAGTTTAAAATAATCAAATAAAATAATCTAACTTTGATAACTTTTTTTATTTTTATAAAAATATCTATATAATTTATTATTTTTCAATATTAATTTATATATAAAAGTAGAAATTAGAAACTTTATATTACTTTAATTTAAATAATCTATTTTTCTTAATAATCATCTGCAATTAGTAAAAATAAATGGTGTTATTATTTAATTTATTATCATTAAATTTAAATGATAATGCCATTAATTAAAAAGAACGATACATGAAAATTCCATTTATAATTTATAAATTTATTTTATTTAATATTTTTGAATGGGACTTGGAGGTTATATATAAATGATATAGGCATAGTCGTAGAGCATCCGGGGCCCTAAATCTTTATTTTTTAAATTAATTTTTAAATATTTTAATCTATAAAATAAATTAATAGGATTCTTAGGATATTTTTTTTTTATATCTACTGAAGCTAAAATCGGTGCATTGGCAAATTTTGTGTCGTTAAAAGAATTAAAAATCCAAAACATTTTAATGAGGTTTATAAGTGGGTTTATTTAAATAAATTTATTAGGGTTTAGTGTTATTATTATTAATTATCAAAATAGATTTGAAATGGGAACTTGCTAAAATAAAATAAAAAAGTAAATTAAATATGGATTTAAAGTATTTTTTAATTTTTATATTAGTGTTTTAACTGCTACCGATTTGAATTTGATATATTTTAACAGCCAATAATTTGATTCATCGATAGATCCAATTAAATTTATCATATCTTAACTGTAGACCCTTTAAAATTTATTTTTAGATTTTTTTAACTCCTGATAAATTGTTATCTCTCTATAGAAATTAGCTATCAAAAGTTTTCTAAAATAAAAGATATAGAGAAATATTTAACGACTAAATTTTTTTTTCTTATGGTCTTCAAATATTATTTCCCCCTTCGAGATAAATCGATTTTAAGAATTTCCCTTCTTCAAACCTCTCCCTAACTTATCTCTTCATCCATATTATTAGAGGGCATGGTCTAAATAAGTTATTTTGGAATTTAATCAAGATCTACATTTTATCTTCTTTGAGTCTTTCATCAGGAAATCCATACGAATTATTATCCTCAAAATACTGAAAGTTGAATGAATATTTTCTGAGTTTCACTAAAATCGAAATATCTTTCTGATTGATTTTTTTTCATAAATTATGAGTAGGATGAAACATTTAGTTTTGATCTAGATTAAAAACCCCTTAATGAGGTTTATAATAGCTTTTATTTTTAGGAAATTTGTTAGGGGTTGGGGTTATTAATTAAATGCGAGACAAAAATAGCAGGCTTTTGGAGTCTATTTATGATGGACAGTATATAGATTTAGTGTTTAAACTGCGATTTGGATGTGATATATACAGTGAGTAAGTCAAACCAGTACTTAATTATAAGTCAATTGCACTGCTCTTAAAGCGAAGTCCTTCAACTGTTCGCTCCCACTGCCTTATAGCAGTATAACTTAAGCAATAATAGCTGAATTCTATGCCTTAGAGGAAGTCAAAGTTTCAATAGAAGCATATTGACTATCTTATTAATGAAAAAACTTTGAAGTATTGGGCTCACTTCTCTCTTGACCAACGAGCTATTATGTTTCACCGCCAGTTCCCTGAGTTGAAGATCTCTGCATAGTCTGTTGCAAACATTTATAAACGAAATGGTATCTCTTACAAAGGTGTGAATCGTATCAAGAGAGTGATTGATTTCACTCTGCCATTTTACAACAACAACTTAAATTATATTTATAATTAAATGCAGAGAGCCTAATAGAATAATATTAAGTTTATACATGCTGACGAGGCTGTGTTTACCTTCAACACTTTCATCTAGAAGTCTTGGTAAAAGAGGCATAGTAATATATAAGTATATGACTAGAAAGTCAAGGTATAAACAATGGCAATTCTTGGAGGAATTAGTGAGAATAATGGTTTAGAAACTTATGTTATTCATCCTCGCTCTGTAAACACAGAGCAGTATATCAAGTTCTTAGAACAGCTGAGAGAGAAGTACCCTGAATAAGAGATTATACTGTTTGTTGATGATCTTTCAGTTCATAAGACAAAAGATACAAGGAAGAGTTATGAGCAACTTAGAATAACGCCAGTGTTCAACGTACCTTACAGCAGTTCATAGTTTAATGGAATTTAATTCTACTGGGGTATACTAGAAGGTCAATACAGGAAACCTCTGCTCTACCACTTGATGCATGACCTACCTATCGATACAGTCAATTTTATAAAAAGTTCAACTAAGTGAGTTGATAATTAGTTGGCATAAAGTGTGCTAAAGAAGGGAGAGTGAATGTATATAAATAAGTTTTGTAGTTAAGTTAATGAATATATAAGTCACATTTAAAATTCTTTAGAGGGAGCTGGCTTCTCTTTCTTTTCTTCCTCTTAAGGCTTGCTTGGGCCTAGGTTTCTTCTCTTGCTGCCAGCTCCAGCATCTATGTTCATTGACTCTGGAGGCTAAATATTTGAATAAAGTCTCTTGCTAACTTCATACTTTGTCTGCGACTTTCGCTCTCTGTGAAGCTTGCTCTATTCCTTCATCAAGAAGATGCCAGTACCAGATTTTTCTAAAGAATTAAACTACAAATCTTACTTGAAATATATGGGTGCTTCTGCAACTCTGATAGCCAGCTCTCACTTATCTTGATCCCCTGTTTATCCTTATCTTCTGAAGAGATGCTGTACCTTTTCTTATGAGATTCTTGAATAATTTCTTTCAAGTAATCACCTTTGACTGTTGCAAGCATGCCAAAGAAATAGTTTCTTTCAGGTAGTTTATTTGACAACTACTTCTTAGTAGGCAGGTACTGCGAAACCTCTGTGTCGTTCATAGCATCATCATATAAGTTAGTCACTGAAATCTCTGGATAGTTTGGAATCTCTGCAAACTTTACATCTTAAGTTTTCAATACTTTCATTTCTTCGCAGAGTATTGCTCTTAGAAATGAAATTTTCCTACCTTCCATCGTTGGCAGTAACAAACCAACTACATAATCAAGATTAATTACTATGAGTTCATTGCCATGCTGTACTAGGTAGCGATGCAAATTCTCCTTGCTTCTAAATCTTTGAATCAATTCTTGTGCTTGCACTCTTTTCATTGCATCATTCATTGACTCCATCTTGTTTACAGATCTAAGAAATGATATTAAAATTTAAGTTTATTGATTTCAATTATATACCTCTTTAAAACTTACTATTAAATATGGGCATCCTATAAGAGGTCAACCTCTATGAAGAATATGGAGAAGATTTTGAGAAGTAGTTTCAAACTTGAGAGATTGATATCAATTTCTATTGTTATAGTTCCATATTTTTTAATTTAAATTGGTTCATAAATTATTAGGAGCAGCTCCTAAAAGGCTAGTACTTAATTAGGAGCACCCTAATTTAAATAATAAAATCACAAAATACTTCCTTAAGCAGAATGTACTTAATTATGTGCATCTGTTAAATGTGTACATGCTGTAATCAACTTATAATTGATAGTAAAAATGGTTACTTTCTCACCCATATTTAGAGCTGGATCCTCTCTTTGAACTCATTCTTGTGCGCTAATACTCAAAAACTTCCTTAAGACTTATAAGGTTGAATAGCTCTCTAATGAGCTCTGAGTTATGGAGGCAGTTTTATAATTATAAATTCAAATTTAAAAATGAGCGCTAACATTTTAAGAAAAATAACAGCACTTTCATTAAACAAAATGAGACTTACCTTTGGCAGCAATAAAAAGTGTGATAGCTGTGAGATGAACTCTCATAAGGAACTACCGAAGCTATCACTTGAGGTCTCTGTTATTAAAATAGAAATTAATAGTAGAAAATAAATGGCAAACAAGTGTGTTGGAGACAGAGAGGAGGAGGAGAAAGGCAATAAATAAATCCCTATACAAACTGATGAAGTTGAAGTCTATTTTTGTAAGCTATGTGAGAGAGATTTCGCTCATAAATCAAGCTGGTACAGACATATAAAGGAGCATAGATAAGCCAAGCCCACATATACTTGAAGCATGATAAAATCGATGGAAAGTATGAATGCTTTGAGTGCCATAAGTAATACTCTCATACAAGAGACTTGAAGAAGCATTTATTAAAAGTTCACAAAAAAAGATATAGAAATTGAAAAGCATGAAGTTGAGCTGAAACTTCTCAACAAAAGAAAAGCGAGGGAATATTCTAAGGTTGCAGTACATGAGTAAGCTGTAGAGTTAGAGTATGCAAAGAAGGCACGCTACTAACTGACCTCTGAAATAACAAAAATAATGATCAAAATTCAATACAAAAAATACCAGTTCTTGCTTAAATTGACTTAGATACCTCGCTTTAAAGCTATCTTAAATAGAAGACTCTTTAGATAAGAAAGTTATCAATGATCATCAATACGCATTCAAGTATCCCTTCAACTATCTCTTTAGTGATGATAAATATCAAATGGAGTTTACAAATGAGTATCAAGAACTCACTCAAGCAAAGTTTAAAGAGTAGTTACTTAATCAAGCTAGATGATAATCTTCTAGCCAAGGATCATGTGGCTTTCAGACTCCCACTCTTTGAAATGACCTTCAGAGATTTTATTACTGTTTAAAGGAATCATAAGTAGATTGCTTTGATAGCAACTTAAACCATACAAGGTATAAAAGAGTTACATAAGTTGGCTCTGTCATAGAGATTTGAAGCCTGAGAATATTATGATAAACTTCTCACCTGTAAGAGTGACAATTATCGATGTCAACAGAGCATTAAGGATAAAGGTATCAAGGCTAGGAAGTGTTTTAGGAACTCCAGGCTACTATACTGAATGAAAAGACTGGAGAGATGGAGACTATCAATGGGATGTGTGGGCTTTAGCAGCAATTGTAATAGAGTGCGATATTCCTCGCAACGACTAGTAGTTTATAGACAATACCAGAGTCTCTAAATCAATAATAATAAAATCAACAATAACTCAAGATCAGACATATCAATAGAACAGATAGAGTTGTGGTTAATCAAGATAAACTTTAGACCTCTCTCACATGATCCAAAAGTGCATTTTGAGTGATTAAATAATATAAATTTACTCTATATTTCACATTAAAACCTATTAATAATCCCAAACCCTAAAAAATTTCCTACATATCAAAGCACATATAAATCTCATTAAGGGGTTTTGGGGTTTTGATTACATCCTTTCTTATCAATTTTTTCTCATTAGCTTATTTAATTTGCATTAAAAAAGTCTTTCATTATTTTTTATATGACGTTCAATCAGCGTCTTCACCATGTCTCTCTATTTGAATAACCTCAATAGAGTATTTTATAATTTTAGTGTACTCAGCCTCAACTATCTTAAAATCTTCGCAATAACTAATGTTTATACGTTTTCTTGGTTTGAAAAAACATCTTCTCTATACAATGAAATTCTGTGGAAATATGGAGCGTTAAACAAGCATCCCCATTTGCATTCTTTAACTTATTTTAAGACCATCTTGCTATAGTGGCTTCTCATATAGTCCCAAAATATAACAACCTTGTTGTGATATTTTTAGAGCTGAAGGTGCTCGATCATTGCCTTTACTTCATTCATATTCATGGACTTGAGCTTTGTTTAGTAGTACTCAAGTTCAACTTCCCATCTTACAGCAACTACCTATGCAAAAGTCTTAAACTGAAGTCCCTTCTTATGTAATTTTTAGATTAACCCCACTCTTGCCCATGAGGGCTGCGAGACAATATATGGTTTGAAGATGACTTCATCTACGTAAATAATTCTTTTGCCTAGGTCTATTATGCTTAAATGATGAGAGAACCTTCCGATTATCATTTATTTTATCTATTTTTAACGTTTATTTTTATTTAATCTGTAAGTTGATCTCATGACTTTCTATTACTTGTAAATGTATTGAAGTTGAGAAGGTAAGTCAGGGTGGAGTCTATTAAAAAGTTTAGCTCTGGTGTTTAGTAAAAATCTTTTCCATTCACTTAAAAAGACTTTTCCGCAATAAAAATTCTTTCATTTTTTAAGGTAATTTTTACTTCTTAATATTTTAGGACCTTTAAATGTCGTCAAGGCTCATCTTCTTCAGCTAGCATACAGTACGAACAAATCTTAATGAAACTTTTAAAGTCTTAGAAATGTTATTGAATGTCAGAATCTATTCAAATGCTTTGTTGGCTCAATGATCCCACAGCGAAATAACAATATATACGATAAGATTGACCTCTTGTAAGATGGACTAGTAATGTTTTTCATTGCAAAAGTTTATTTATATTATATTTATTGTGATATTATATATTATTTGTAATAAATTTTAAATTATTGACTCTCATTTAATAAAGAACGCTATTTTCTAAAAATTCCCTCAAATCATATCACTTATATATCTCATTAAGGGATTTTTACGTTTTAAATCCCTTATCTCTCTATGCAAATTTATAAATAAAAAATTAAGTTATTTAATTAATTTAAAAAGATTTTTATTCAATTAATTATATAAAACAGATAATAAAATTTTATCACTTATTTAAAGACTTTATTTTAAATATTTTTAATAAATATTAGTACTTATAAAATTTGTTGTGGGATTTGTTGGACTTGGATCTGGAATAAACAACCTTGTTTAATAACGTCTTTCTAATCGTTAGGAGGAAGAGCTAAACAAATATTTAATATTTATCTCTTGCTATTTTATTGTCGAGGGTTCAGATATGGTCTATGATATTTAAAACTTAAAATATATTATTTATAAATGCTTTGTAGAATTAACTCATGTTTATATGAGTAAAAAATCTAATAAAATTGAAATTAGTGATAAAGTATTAATGAGTTGAATTTGAAATATAAATTTAATTATTCATAATAATTTGATGCCAGATTAAATTACTCATAAATTATTGAATAATAAATCCAATATAATCAAAACCCCAAACCTTAATGAATTTTATTTGCGTTTGATTTATGGGTATTGTATTGTCGGGGATTAGGGTTTGTTTTAATTAATTTCTTTTTTGATAGATTCAAGTTTATTTAATATTTTCATGGTAGATTAAAAGCAAGCTGAAGCAAAAATAATCTTTTTTTGCAAATTTCTTAAATGTTTGTGCATAAACTCTCCTTTTATAGCCCAAGCATCATTGGATGTATGGATCTTGCGCAGCTCCCTTGTCGATCAGCCATTGTCGACTCATAACGAGGTCCTGACGATCGAGCATTCCTAAACCGACTCATGGAGCAGCTGAATACCTTCCTGCTTGCTTATTGGTAGAAGCCAGATGCCACTCAATTCCCATTACTTGATCCCCGCGCCCAGGTATCGAGATTTCTGAAGGCCAATGCTTAAGAGGAGAGCTTCCTCCCAGGCGATGAAATATCCAGACCGGTATTTCTTCTCGTGAGAGACTGGGTATTTCCTGATACATCTGTCTAGAGCGAGAGTATTATTCCTTAGAGGACAGGGAGACTGACAAAAGTATATCAAGCGCAACTTCGCCATGGCGTGGGTTCTGAGCCCCGAACACTTAATTACCACCTAATATTGAAAGGGCGATCGAGTGAACCTAGTTTGAGCCATCTTAGACCGCTTTAGTCGAGATATCGAGTGCGGAATAGTCTGCTTTGTTTTGTAATTTTAAATATTTAATCGTTTTATAGTTTAAATTAAAGTATAATAAATCACTTTTTTCTTTTTTACTTTCCATTTGTTTTTCTAATATCTCTAATGAGTTTTGACTTTTTCGTAAATATTTACAGATGTATATTACTTCAGCATTCATCATGATCACGATTCTCTAAAAAATTACTCTTGGGGTTATATAAATTCTACGATATTGCTAAAATAGAATTGAAATGGGAAAATTAGATAAATTAATCAAAATTCAAATGATCATAATTAGTAACAGCCATGTAATAGAGAGCCTTTTAAATCAAATCATTAAACGAATAAACGTAATTAAAGCCAAATGTTTAACTGTTTACTGTTTAATTTCAAATTATATTAATTATTTTAATACTAAAAAGTTTGATCAAGTTTATTAAAACTATTAAACATTTAAACAAGTAAACAATCAGTACTAAGCATGTTTACCTGCTAGTCAGTGGTACTGAAGCCACTATTAGATGATTGCAAATCTAGCAATTAAACAAATAAACATTAGCCAGATTTGTTGTGTATCTGTTTATTTTTGAGTAAACATTTAAACAGATAAACATAGCGAAAAACTTTAGTTTAATTGTTTATTAGTGAATTAGGTTTTAAACTTATTGATTAATAAATTAAATATTTAGGTCAATGTCACAATGATAACTACAAGTACTATCGCTAAATGCACTCTCCATAACATTACTGATATAAGACTGATGGGGGACACAAACTATAACTACAAGACTCTATTTGTGCTACAGTTGACGCTGGAGCAACCATTCGTTGATTGGAAGAACTTGGAAACTGATTTGAAGTTAGCGAGGCCATCAATTTCCCATACCTAGATATATTATGATGAAGTTACCAAGTGGTTCTCTATGTTTGTCAATATTGTGGCAAATCATGGTGGCTTGTACATGCTCTATTTCACCAGCTAAAACTACAGTGGCTACAAGATTCTCTAAAAGATGGGCACCACGGCTGTAAACTTTGATAAATCTAGAACATAGCAAGGATGAAGAAGTTCATCGAAGACAGAGGATAAGCAATTGACAATAAATATGGAGAGACTCAAATGGCTTTCAAGAATACAGCAGTGGTGATAACGACTAACGACCTGCCATTTAAAGAGATGAGCAAAGTGGATCGGGACGCATTTATGGAGAGACTACAATTTGTAAACTGGCGATACAATCGCACCAGAGAGAAGAGCCATTCCCATTCAATGCGGTTGATTTGGCCAGACATCTTTACAGGAGATTCATAGATGACAGCAAGGCAGACGACACCTAGGCACACTCGGAGTGAGAGGACAACATAGAAGCAGGCCCAGAGCAGGATGATCAACGATCACGTTCATCTACGATGTCAATTAGTTGATTATATTTAAAGATTGCATTTAAAACCTAATTCACTAATAAACAATTAAACTAAAGTTTTTCGCTATGTTTATCTGTTTAAATGTTTACTCAAAAATAAACAGATACTTAACAAATCTGGCTAATGTTTATTTGTTTAATTGCTAGATTTGCAATCATCTAATAGTGGCTTCAGTACCACTGACTAGCAGGTAAACATGCTTAGTACTGATTGTTTACTTGTTTAAATGTTTAATAGTTTTAATAAACTTGATCAAACTTTTTAGTATTAAAATAATTAATATAATTTGAAATTAAACAGTAAACAGTTAAACATTTGGCTTTAATTACGTTTATTCGTTTAATGATTTGATTTAAAAGGCTCTCTATTACATGGCTGTTACTAATTATGATCATTTGAATTTTGATTAATTTATCTAATTTTCCCATTTCAATTCTATTTTAGCAATACTATAAAGTTATTCTATTTAAAGCAACTTATTTATAGCAAAAATAATAATTTTATTTATCTTCCAAACTCTGTCTAATCTAAGTATCAGTAATAACTTATTAAACCTTTTAAATAATGAAAATTTTACGAACTCAGTAATAAACGAATAATAGAAATAAAATCAATGAATAATAACTTTAAATAAATTCTATAATAGGTTTTAATTTTTACTGAGAAATTTCTAAAAAAATCTGAAAAATCCATAAATGAAGGCAAGTTTGGGGAGGTTTCCTGACCCCTGCAGTTTCCCCCTGCTGAAATTAAATGCTTCCTTCGGAAATTACTTGCCCTTAGTATTAAATTTTATATATTTTGACATTAAATATATTAGAGACCTAAAAATTTTAATTTTAATCTCCATTTCTATATACTTAACCACTTTGACTAAAATATAATTTTCAAGGAATATTATTATTCTTTATCAAATTATGATTTAAAAACAATACCAAAATAATTGTTTTTATTAATAATTAATGCGATTTGTATTAAAATTTGGATTCATTATCAAGATATGTTAATTTGTGCTTGTTTATTAATTTCTATATCATAATTTATGATAAATATTCTTAGAAATTTAAATTTATAAATATTAAATTTTTTATGTATGGTGCATGAAACTTCCCCCTTAGAGACATATAAAATTTAAAGAAGGAATCCCCCCTGGCAAGTCATTTAAGGATAAGTGCATTTCTCGTTTATTTTAATTGATACCTACTCTTATTTACGCTGGATTTTCAATTGGAGGTTTCTTTACAGCTAAAAGAGATGTAGACCCACTATAATTCGATTTTGTAACTGATGAGAAAGAACAATATTCAAGATATTATTTAATTTTTAAAAAGAATTAGAAGAAAAAAACATTATCTATCTCAAATATATTTATATAAACTCCATAGATCAATTAATACTCGAGGTTGGGGTTAAGAAAAATTAAATTAAAAATTTATAATTATTGGCTGAAAATAAATATAATTAGGCGAAAAGCTAATTTGCACAAATTGATTGGATTATTTATAAGTAAAAATAGTCGAACAAACAGTTTTAATTAGATCAAACATTATAATTATACGCCAATAATAATATTTCTAAAGTATAATTGATTTGGGGGAATTTTTAAATAAAAATCTAACTGTATTTAAGACCAATATTAACTGCCACTAATTACACATGACTCTAACCCAATTTAATTCAATAAACTTTTGGGGGAGGAAGTTTCCTGTCAGGAAATTTTAAATTTTTAATATTTTTTTTTAGTTGGAATTATTTTTTGACAACTATAACACCTTCTTTGATTTTCACAAATATGCAATTCAAGAGTTTAATCTATCAATCAGGAGGTATTACAAAATATATTATATTTTTAACATTATTTTCATTAATATAACATCTTATTTTCCATTAGTTTTTCAAAACTTTAGTAAGAATTATAAAACAAATATATCGTTCTATATCTCAATTTATGATTTTAGAAAATACTTGAAATTAATTATTTATCTCATAAAAAATAAAAAAAATCCTTTAGCCAATTAATTAATAAGTAAAAATTGTAAATTAAAATATTTAATAGATAAAAAATTGTCATGATAGGAAACTTCCTTCGGTCAGGAAACTTCCCCCCAAAACTTTAAATTTTATACCGATAGTCAAAACCTCAAAACCTTTTCAGTAAATAAATTGAGTATTGATTGATAAAAGCAGACTATTAACGCATTCTTTATTAGGGTTTCAATAGGGTTTATGCAGGGTTTTATGTTTAAATATTTTTAATTTAAGTAAATATATGCAGGTGTCAGTTTATGAAAGTGAGTATATAGATTTTCTATTTAAATTGCGATATGGGTGCAAAGATTATAGAGATAAAACTCAAACCTATTCTAAATTACACATCTATAGCAAGACTGCTCCATAAATCTCCTGCAACTGTTAGGTCTCACTGTCTATTAGCATTGAATTTAAAGAGATAGCAACTTAATTCTAAGCCTAAGAGACCTCTTAAAATTTTAGCAGCATCATATTGAATATCTGTTCTAACCGAGCCCCCTCCTACCCCCCTCCACAGACCTCATCCCCCCTCAACCGAGACCCCCCCTCCCCCCCAAACGAGAATCCCCTTTTATTATACTTTTATTGCAGTTTTTTATGAATTTTATTTTTACTCAGAATAAAATTTCTTGCCCTTAGGTCAGATATTACTATTAAAAATAATTTTTGATAAGTTGCACTACGTCCGTCTACTTTATTAGAACATACTCCCATAGGCAAATATTTTAATAATGTTTAATTTTGACTATCATGAGTAAAAAATATGATTTAATTGATTAACATATATTTTAATTCAATATTTTTTATAACTTTTATCACTTACACTCTACTATATATTAAAAATTAATATAAAAATTTTTCCTTTTATTTTTACATCATTTAAATATAAAAACTTTTATTATTAGTACTTATTTAGTTAATTACTATTAAAATCTTATTTCTTAATATTAGTTTATTGAAAAATTAAAGACAATTTTTTATGTTTAGGATTACCATTTAAATATATATATATATATATATGTATAAAATTTCATTTTAATAGTAATTAACTAAATAAGTATAATATTAAGCAATTAATTTGAAATGTGGAAGCTGTTTAAAATAAATTCAAAAAAGAGATAATTAGATATATATCATATTACTGCTTAATAAAAGTGATTTATTTTTAACTTATTATTATTTCAATTACACATATATTTACAAGGAATAGCACTAGCACGTCATGTTCATGAGCGATATAGTTTAATCAATCTGCACAGCTCAAAGAAGTATACACAAACTCAAATACCTTAAATTAAAGTCTTTCATTTTGCGACAAAATGCTTTGAGAGTCAGCCGAGTCCCTTAAAAGATCATCTCCAAATATGGTATTCGTGCTTTGAATGTAGCAGGTTCTCCCTCTGATAGTGTCGAGACTAAGTTTATCAATAATCTCTGTGCAATTAATAGCGTCTTGAAAATCTTTTTTGTTGAAGAATACCAATAATGCTGCTTCTATAATTCCTCCTCAGCGATCATCTTGTGGAGCTCTTCTCTGTCTTCATCAGTTTAGTCTCTATCATTTTAACAAACAACGGATTGAATCCTTAGTTATTCAGGTAATAATGTTTCGAAGAGAGTCTGATTTTGTCTTGACCTCCTGTATCCCTCAAGATTGAAATGATATTTTTGCATTCATCTGTCTTGACGTTGAAGCCGATTTTTGGAAGAAATTAAACGACCTTTCCAAGCTTTAGCTTGAAATGAAATTGACATTACCGGCAGCATCGAGACCTATCATGAGAATTCTTATATCATTCTTGAAAATAAGACTGTGTCATTCATTGGAGAACATAAAACTCATTTTTTCCTAAATAATTGTAATTAAATTAAATTCATTATTGATAAAATAGATAATATTAGGAAATTTGAGAAATACAAATACATCTTTAATATTTATTTAATTATAACTGCCTCTAATTACTAATGCTTTTAATTCTAATTTGATTTAGTACACTTTTAATTACAAATTTTTAATATTAAAATAATTATAACCAAATTTTGCACATTCAAAACCCCAAAACCCCTTAATGAGGTTTATAAGTGCTTTGATTTGTAGGGAATTTGTTAGGGGTTAGGGTTATTAATAAAATGCGAGACTAAAATTACAAGCTTTTGGGGTCTATTTATGATGAAGAGTACATAGATTTAGTTTTTAAACTGCGTTATGGATGCGATATGTATAGTGAGTAACTCAAACAAGTACTGAACTATAAGTCTATTGCACTGCTCTTAAAGCGTAGTCCCTCAACTGTTCGTTCTCACTGCTTGAAAGCTGTGTAATTAAAGCAATAATAGCAGAATTTTTAGCCTAAGAGTAAGTCAAAGTTTCTTTAGAAGCATATTGACTATCTTATTAATGAAAAAACTTTGAAGTATTGGGCTCACTTCTCTCTCGACTAACGAGCTATTATGTTTCACCGCCAGCTCCCTCAGTTGAAGATCTCTGTATAATCTGTTGCAAACATTTATAAACGAAACGGTATATCTTATAAAGGTGTAAATCGTATCAAGAGAGTAATTGATTTCACTCTGTCATTTTACAACAACAACTTAAAGTATATTTATAATTAAATGCAGAGAGCCTAATAGAATAATATTAAGTTTATTATGCTGACGAGGCTGTGTTTACCTTCAACACTTTCATCTAGAAGTCTTGGTATAAGAGGCATAGTAATATAGAAGTATATGACTGGGAAGTCAAGGTATAAACAATGGCAATTCTTGGAGGTATTAGCGAGGATGCTGGTTTAGAAACTTATGTGATTCATCCTCGCTCTATTAAGACAGAGCAGTATATTAAGTTCTTAGAGCAGCTGAGAGAGAAGTACCATGAATAAGAGATTATACTGTTTGTTGATAATCTTTCAGTTCATAAGACAAAATATACAAGGAAGAGTTATGAACAACTTAAAATAACGCCAGTGTTCAACGTACCTTACAGTCCATAGTTTAATGGAATTGAATTCTACTGGGGTATACTAAAAGGTCATTATAAGAAACTGCTGCTATACCACCTAATACATGACCTACCTATTGATACAGTCGATTTTATAAAAAGTTCAGCTAAGAGAGTTGACAATTAGTTGGCATAAAAGTGTGCTAAAGAAGGGAGAGGGAATGTAAATAAATAAGTTTTGTAGTTAAGTTAATGAATATATAAGTCACATTTAGAATTCTTTAGAGGGAGCTGGCTTCTCTTTCTTTTCTTCTACT
>ARYC01001387.1:0-24459 GCA_000711775.1 Oxytricha trifallax | reverse complement strand
TTGTTACAGATCTAAGAAATGATATTCAAATTTAAGTTTATTGATTTCAATTATATACCTCAGTAAAACCTACTATTAAATATAGGCATCCTAAAGGAGGTCAACCTCTAAATAGGATATGGATAAGGTTTTGAGAACTGGTTTCAAACTTGAGAGATGGATATCAATTTCTACTGTTATAGTTCCATATTTTTAAATTTAAATTGGTACGTACTTAATTAGGAGCAGCTCTTAAAATGCAAGTACTTAATTAGGAGCATTAATTAATGCTAGTACTTAATTAGGAGCACCCTAATTTTAATAATAAAATCATAAAATACCTCCTAAAGCAGTACGTACTTAATTAGGTGCACCTCTAAATCAGTACGTACTATAATCAACTTATTATTGATAGTAAAAATGGTTACTTTATCACCCAGATTTAGAGCTTGATCGTCTCTAAGCACTCATATCTCTTCTATAATACTCTAAAAACTTCCCTTGAAACTTGTAGGCTTGCAAAGCTCTCATATAGGCTCTCAGTTATAGAGGTAGTTTTATAATTTTAAATTCAAATTTAAATATGAGCGCTAACATTTTAAGAAAAACAAGCACTTCCATAAAACTAAATGAGACTTACCTTTGGCAGCAATAAAAAATTTGATAACTGTGAGATGAACTCTCATAAGGAACTACTTGAGCTATCACTTGAGGTCTCTGTTATTAAAATAGAAATTAATAATAGAAAATAAATGGCAAACAAGTGTGTGGGAGACAGAGAGGAGGAGAAAGGTATTAATGAAATGCCTATACAAACTGAAGAAGTAGAAGTATACTTTTGTGAGTAGTGAGAGAGACTTCGCTCATAAATCTAGTTGGTATAGGCATATGAAATAGCATAGAGAAGCCAAGCCAACTGTTTACTTAAAGCACGATAAAATCGACGGAAAGTATGATTGCTTCGAGTGCCATAAGCAGTATGCTCATACAAGAGATTTAAGGAAGCATCTTTTAAAAGCTCACAAGAAAGATTTAGAGATTGAAAAGCATGAAGATGAATTGAAGCTACTGAACAAAAGAAAAGCAAGTGAATCTTCGAAACTTGTAGAGCTTGAACAAGCTAGTGAATCAGAATATGTGAGGAAATCACGCAACGTACTAGCATCCGAAATCACAAAGATCATGATTGAAATTCAATATAAAAAGATTCCTGTTCTTGCCTAAATTGACCTAGACACTTCACTTTAAAGCTACCTTATATTAAAGACTCCTTTGATAAGAAAGTTATGAATGATCATCAGTTTGCATACAAGGTGTATCCCTTCAACTATCTCTTAGGTGATGATAAATACTAGATGGAGTTTACAAATGAGTATCAAGTACTCACTCAAGCAAAGTTTAAAGAGTGTAGCTACTTAATAAAGTTAGATGCTGTTCTCCTTGCCAAGGATCATGTTGCTTTCAGACTCCCACTCTATGAAATGACCCTAAGAGATTTCATTACAGATCAAAGAAATCATAAGTAGCTTGGATAAATAGCAACTCAGACCATACAAGGTATAAAAGAGCTTCACAAGTTAGGGTTTGTTCACAGAGATTTGAAGCCAGAAAATATAATGATAAACTTCTCACCAATAAGAGTAGCAATAATCGATTTCAATAGAGCCTATAGAGTGGAAGTATCAAGGCTTGGAACTGTAATGGGAACTCAAGGGTACTATCCAGAAAGAGAAGACTGGAGAGATGGTGACTTTTAATGGGATGTGTGGGCTTTAGCAGCAATAATAATAGAGTGCGATATGCCTCGCAACGATTACTACTCTACAAGGTGTGAGAAGGATGCTAAACATAGAATAAATCAATTTATTGACAGGACAAGAGTATCTCAATCAATGAAACAAATGGCAGAGTCAATAATAATAAAACCAAACTCTAGATCAGACATATCAATAGAGCAGATAGAGTTGTGGTTAAGTAATATAAACTTCAGACCTCTACCACATGATCCTAAAGTGCATTTTGAGTGATTAAATTAAATACATTTACTATAAATTTCACATTAAAACCTATTAATAACCCCAACCCCTAACAAATTCCCTACAAATCAAAGCACTTATAAACCTCATTAAGGGGTTTTGGGGTTTTGATTATCTCAACAAACAATGATTCCCACATTAATATCTTCCCTATGCGATAAAATCCCATTGAAATAATCGAAGCTACTCATATCTACTGCAAAATTAATGTCAAAGGATACTAACTACCAACTAGATTCTCGGTGATGTTTAAGTAAAATTATACTTCACTAAGGGAGTAGCAAACTAATGTGAGTTTGAAAAGTTAGAAAAGCTTAAAAAGACAAATGCCTGAACTTAAAATATGGCTGAGTACTCATCATAAAGAGCCTAATGAGGAGCATTTTGATAAATATCAGTTTAATGTAAGTTATGGATTAAGTTTATTTCTTTTTAAAATTCAATCACCTTAAATACTGTGTATTTGTGTGGAAAGAACTATTTTAATTTAAAACATTTGGAATTTTAAATTAATATATTCAGAAATTTTTTTACTAAAAGGGAAAGCATTGTGATGCGAATAATCAACTCGCTATCAAATAATTTTACTATGAATTTAAATTCTTTTTCTTAAACTTATAATTTTTTATTTTACTCAGTCGTCTAAATTGTTTAATTATATTAAATTTATTGTATCAATTTTAATAATTATTTTACTGAATGTATGCTTTTGTGTTTGTTGTTAAAATAAGATTTTAATTTTGAAGTAATTTGTATATAGAGTAGACAATTCATGTTTGGATCTGCTTCAATGAACAAAGAATAATTTAGAAATTAGCCAGAGTATGTGTACTTTTCAATATTTTGCATACAGAGCTGCAGCATTATTCTTTCTGTAACTTTTCCAATGGACCCAAATTTCTAATCAGCTGCCCCTAAAAAGCAGACTACAAATGACTCAAATAAACCATGCATGCTTATTATTTTGATTTTATTTTATCATTTTTTTATACGAAATATTAGCCTGTTTCTTATTTTATGATGGATGATTCAGTTATGCTAAATAACGAAGACTCAAACATAAATGAAAGCATAGTTATGAAGCCTGTTAAGCGAGACATCAAAGACATAGAACAATCTCTCTAAAGTAGGTAACTTCTGTCTCTGTTTTTTATCTTTATTCATAATAATTATCACATTTCAGAATATTAAAATCTACTAATAGACCACTATCAGACTTACATGAACAAGAGATATGCAAAGAAAGGTGTCTAACATGACTTAAGCAGCTAACCCCTCTCAAGAAACTTCATTACTTAGAATAAATCCATGCAATCAGAATGGAACACCATTCAAGATGAAAAGAGATACATAGCCTAAGAGAATAATCACAAGATTATGTACGCATAAATGAGAAAACAAGAGATTGAATAAGAAAAGCGCAAGCAGAACTATTTCAAATTATACAGATGGGATTTCATCAGAATTATACAATAATTTAATTGTATTTTTGTAAAATAAAGCAACTATTTCACATTAAATTTTAATATTTTTCTGGTTTTATGAATGAAGGTATGATAAAATACTTAGTTAAATATTTTTGACACTTTTAGAGAGAAGAATTAATAAAACAAGTAGTAGAATAAAATACTCTAAAAGGTAGAAAATACGAATGGATTATGGCTTTGTAAATGCAACTTATGATGAAAATAGCGTACGATAGATTTAATGACAGAAAGAATGAAATCATCAGAAAAGCTAAAATTTAACAAACAGTCAAGACTTTTAAAAGAATTATGAAAAAATGGTTAAAAAGGCAGGGCATTGACTATAGGGAACGCTAGCAAAGAAGAATATAAGCGTAATTTAAACCAATATTATTACATACTTATTCTGTTCATAACAAACTACAATTTGATGATAACCTATTTATAGATCCTTTAAGTATACTCATCACTCCTTATAACATATAGCAGAGGAGATATCATAGTTTTATCTTTATGACTTTATATCCTAGACAGCATAGAAGTTCTACTTAAAGCAAAGATTCCTGAATTATAATTCACGAGTCATATTTATACAGAGGAAGTTTAGAACGAAGAGATTTATAATAGCTAATAGACTTATGTTCCTATTATTCACTATTAAATGAAAACATTCTCGCTATATATTTTAATGATTTAATGCTTGTAATACAGATGTATTTTGAAAAAGAAAAATCGTCTTTGATAAATCAGTTAATCTTCAAAAAGTCCAAAAAAGCAAAATCCTTAAGTAAAAAACTTGGATTACTTTCTAATGAAATACGTAACATGATCTTGAAATTGTTTATCAAACGACAGTCATTTGACTTCTTTATGAAGTACACTAATTGGAGAGCTTAAATGTACGGAATGGAGGAGAGTTCAGTGTTAGCGATTACTAATAAAAAATAAGAAATAATCAATTCATTAACAAGGATAATTACTAAAAATACAGAATCAATGATTGAGGAAATCACATCTCTCAAGATAGGTTTATTATAAAATGTTTTCTTTTAGTTTATTGATTCACAATCATAAATTACTTTGGATAAGATACCAATAATCTCTTCACAAAGAAATCACTATTCAATATAAATTTTGAAGGGCCGAGGTAGACAAGACTCAAACGAATTGACTTCCTCCAATAGAGACCGTCAATCCCTCGCATAAAATAAATTATCAATCAATTTCTTAATGGCTCCAGATAAACTGAAATAGGTTTCTGGGCAGAGCAGCTTTAATGGCAGTTATCCAGAGGGAAGAGTGAGTTTTATAGGAAGAGATCGCGAAGCCATGCAAGAAATGCTAAAATTACAATAGTAAGTTACCACAAACTATGTTGATTTTGACTAAGAAAAGGAAATAATGCCCATGTTTTCATGTGTACCTAGCAAGGAGCTTATGATTAGGATGATTATGCGCTGTTCATAAAAGGAAGCACAAAGTGAACTTGTCAATTTTTGACTTCTGAATCAAACAGATATTTTAATTTAAAAAAATTCTTTTATTATAGTAAATCTCATAAAATTTCTTTATTTTTTAAACATTTCATTGTAAACAAAGAAACGCTTGAAATAAAATCGTTTGATGGTCGAGTTAATAAAGTATTTAATTCTATAATAATTTAACATGGAGGAATCAAAACGGGATGTTTAACAATCCAGACTCGATGAAGATTCAGACAATTTTATTAAAATTAAATTAATAATTGAATTCCCATGAGTATTATTTTAATATTTATTTAAATTTCACATCTGTGAGTAATAGAGACAAAGAAAATGATGAAGCTCAGCAATCTTTAAGCGATTAAATTTGCAAATCTAACCCAAATACCCCTGGTGCAAGAAAACGAATATAAAGTAAGTGTAACGATCAAATGATAGATGATTTTGTAGTTATAACATACAATATTAATATTAACTTAAAGATTTACATCCCAAATTTAGGTCAAGTGATTATTTAGAATATCAGAGCTATCAATTAATTAATGCAAAGATTTTTAAATTGGGTTCTTTATGTCGACCAAATTATTTTAATTCTTAAACTTTAATGTTATAGGAAATTAAAGCCATTTATTTCGTTTAATGTGGAGACACCTTGTAAACAGACAGAGGAACCAGTTGATAAATCCAAGTATAAAATAGATAATGCTATAATGAACGAGTAGAAAATAATTGAAATAACTTTAGATTGGATATTACTAATTTCTTTATTTAAGTCAAGTGAAAACAACCTTGTAGTGTATAATAGATACACTTCATAATTTGGCATTCAAACTTCAGTCTACTAAAATTTAGCTTATCAAATATTGAAAAGTGAATTTAACCCAATGACTCTTCTCGTTAATGTCAAAGAATTGATTTGTTATTAATATAATGTTTATTATTCCAATTCACACTGACGGAAATTTTAAATGTTTTTTACTTAAATTAGATTTCAATAGAACCAGGTAAATCCAATAGTCAAGGATCAATTGTATTGCCATAATACACCCCAAACGATGAAAACAATAAAACTCTAGTCTTTGAATCTAGATTTGAAAGTGGAAATTTAGCAATGGCTTTCAAACTTAATGACAATGAATATAATTTAGTTCTCTCTAACGACATAAATACTAAGAGTCATACTTAGTGTAAGAATAAATAATGTTTTAACTTTACATAGGGTTCTTTTATAGAGTAACGAACATTAAGAAAGACTAGAGTGTCAAGTTTAACATAATTGGTTAGTTAGGTTTAAAGAAAGAATAAGTAGTCAAATTAAATATAGAAATCATTCTCATTTTGGCAAAAAGACTTTTCGTTAATCTAACTATGAAGAATCAAATTTTATAACAAGTCTCTAACTAACTATTTTAATTCTTTAATTTGATTTTTATATTTATAAATTTATAATTTGATATACTAAATCATACAAAACCTGATTCTTTGTTTAACCTCGGAATGAAAGTGCTTGTTTATTCTGAATAGATATATGAACTATATCAATCACTTTTTAATTTCTGATATTCTTTCTTTAGGATACTGTGGGCCGTTCTCGCTATTTTTATACTTTAACTTTTATCTACGATTTCTAAAATGATGACGATACTGTATACTTTGCGTATTCTTACCTTTACACTTATTCTGATCTTACTGATGAATTAACTGCAATAGAAAAGGATCATATTAAATCTGAATATATGAGCAGAGATGTGTTGTGTAGGACTATAGCAGGGAATAAGTGTGAATATCTCACTGCGAAAAATCACCCTGATGTAAGTCATTTTAAGATAAAAATAATGCTCATATTAGTAAAAACAAGAAAGAAAAGGTGTTCTTTTAAGTGCTAGAATTCATCCCGGAGAGAGCAATTAAAGTTGGATGATGAAGGGCATTATTGATTTCTTAGTAAGCTCAGCTTCAGAAGCCAAAGTTCTAAGAGAAAGATTTGTCTTCAAAATAATCCCCATGCTTAATCCTGATGGAGTCATCAATGGAAATTATAGATGCTTGAAAAATAAATTTGTAAAGTGATCTGAACAGAAGATGGAAAACTCCAACTAAACTTCTGTTTCCAGAAGTATTCGAGACTAAAAAACTTTGCAAGCAGTTTTAGAAGGAGAGATAGATTGTTTTATACTGTGATTTGCATGTTCATAGTAGAAATAAAGACATCTTTATTTATGGGAATAATTACTCTGAAAATCCTGAATCCACCAGACTATTTCCTTTTATCATGTCAAAATAGTTCAATAATGAGATAACTATATCTCATACGAAGCTAGCAGATTTAGTATTCACAAATAAAATAGAGTTGTTTGATCATTGAATTATCTATTAAACTGAGCATTTCAAGGAGTCAGGTAAAAAGCTATGTCTAGCTTTACTAATTTATTGTGACGTAGATGTTCCTAAAAGTCTAAGAGAAATAAATCAAAGGAAAAAGAAGAAAACCAAGAATCAGAGTTAACAGGTAAACTAAGATGAAATATTGGAAGATATCGCTTAGGAGCTTAAAGAATACACTAGAAAAGGATTGATCGCAGAATTAATGAACAACAAAGCAATTATTTGAAAAATTTTGTAGGATCTGAAAGTGATCCAAGTGAAGACAACATGTATATAATCTCTTTTAAGATCATACCCATTAAGATAAACGCTGCTAAAAAGAAATCATAATTCAAGAAACAACTGCCAATTAGGAAATAATTTAAGCAAGAGGAATTGAAGGATCAAAAGGCTTAACAAACTCAGGCTAAGAAATCTCCCACTAAAAAGTTTAATAGTGGGGGATCATTCTTTCATAGAGTCAGGTTGCCTAAAAGTTATGGCATGCGTCGGGTTGAGATGGTTGATGCTTGGACATAGACTAGTAACAGAGGTTCAGATAATGAAGAATCGAAAGAAGATAAGAGCAAGGATGAGGCAACTCAAGCCTAATCCAAAGATAATATGGATATTAAGGTATAAGTTATGAAATTTGCTGCCTCTCAATCAATATAAAACCCAAATAAAAACAGAGTGTTAGTACCAAGCAGTCAGAAGAGATAAAGCTTAAGTCCAAATAAGACTGAATTTTCAGCAGTAAAAAATAGAATGTAAGCGATGCAAATTATAAATCAATACATTAAGGAATCGCAGCTTGGCATGAAAACCTCAAGTAACCCTACAGGCATGCAATACAATAACGATCCTTATAACTTTTTTATGCAATAATAGTAACAGCAATAGCAATTTTACCCCCCAGATAAAAATTTAATGAATAATCACATATTCCACACTAAAAAGAAGCTCTCTGTAATTAATCAGTTACATTAAAACAGATAAAATATTGTGGAGGATAACTCATTGTAACATTAACGATAAAGCTCAAATAACCCCTAAAGCTACTATTTCGATACAAATCATTCATAAAATGCTGTTTTACTATAGCAGATATAAATGAATAGGGGATAGTCTGAAAGCTCCTAATTTGGCTAAAGAACAATAGAATTTAAGGATGTAATTTTAAACTCATAATTAAGCTAACAGCAGTCAAGCTTAAACAATCAATAATCTAATAGAACTGGTAACTAAAGTACATCAAATCCAGTCAATAGCACTTAGTAAAACTAATAAAATCTAAATGTGAGATCATTAAGCGGAAATACTTACTTAAGATATATGAAGCAAGGTTCTAAAGCTTCAGAAGAGTATAATTAGAGATTACCATTATCCAATTAAGTGGGAATGAGTTCTGGATAGACTGCTATGTCTCACAATACAATAAGCAATAACCAGTCTTTTCAAAATTAATAAAATAACAAAAACTCATTTAATGCCTAGCATTTGATATAGACAGGTGTCGGAAACAGCAGGGCAACAACTCTCCCTTAATTGAATAATGACTCGATGCAAAAATCATAAGCAATAAAATAAAACAAGTCACAGAGCTTTATGAAGGCATAAAAGCTTAAAACTCCTTTAAATCCAATGGTGAAGGAGTTGGTTTAAATTTTAAGAGTGATTACAAAACAACAAGTTATGACTAATTCTTCATTTGTGAAAGGTAACATCTCTCCCATACCTTTTGAAAGTATGTCACACTATAGCTTCAAAATTAAACCAACTATCATTGGCTAAAAGAGCTCTACAAAACAACTTAACAATTCCCAAATAAATAATGATACTAGAGACTTTATCAGTCTTAACCTGCAGAAAAGCTTACTCCTTAATCCACACATAACCGTGACTAATTAAGTAATCATTTATCACAGAAATGGAATTCCAAGAACAGAGCTCATCATAACTTGACCTCTGGTTACACCTAAAATTCCACAAATAATATGAATAATAGTTTCATTTAGAGTTACAATGCCAATTCTGGCCATAATACTTACTCAAGCATGCATTAGTAACAACAATCACAAAATTAAAACACTCTCTAAAGTAGTACTGCTTAAGTTATTTCCTCTTCTACAACCTAAAACCCCAATTAAACCATAGCCAGAGAGCATGTCATTGGGTAAGGCACACTTGAGGACTATAAACTTTAACAATAATAAGTTAATATGATAAAGAAACGTAAGCCCTCAGACTCAGTGGGACCTGCAAATAATGGGACATCAGTTACATCAAAATCTTTCATTCAAAATAGCAATAATACAAATTTATTCTTGGGAGGTACGAGTAAAAAACCAAAACCTTAACATGCAGGAGTAGCTTACAGAAAGAATAAGTTGTGAACATACTCTTAAATTGTTTGTGATTATTAAAAGATTAAACTACACTATATATAAATCAATAATTATTCATTCAAAGACAATAAATTTTAGCATTACAATTCTAATTAATTATTTATTACCATAGAGTATTGTACTCTCAAACAAATTACAAAATTATAGTAAAATGCCAATATTATTAATATAAAAAAAATATACTTTAAGATTCTTTATTTATGTAACCCCTAAATTATCTTATTTTAGGTGTTTTGTAATTAAATAAATTACTATATATTCAGTAATTTGTTCTTTCATAAATTAACATATCTTTTATTAATTTAGAATGTAAAGTAGTATCTTGAAATACTTATAAACATATAAAAACTAATCTAAATTTTCATTTTTATTTATATATATGGTCTTTTCCCTTTTTGACAAGCAAACAATTTTTTATTCAAAAACAAGAAACTAATTAAAAGAGCTAGATTTAAAATATAAAGAAAAATAATAAAATTTAAAACTTTGTTAAATTAGTGGAGAAATATATAGAGAAAAATTGAATCTTTATATAAATTAATATTGATCTTTTTAAGTATTTGATTTTATATGGATAAATCTATTTTAATGATACTGAAGAATTTCAGAAGAAAATGATAAATTTAGAATTTAATTGTAAAATGATAGATAATATAATATATTAATAAATTAAAAGAAAAACTTATAACTTTAATGCCGAATAATTAACACTTAAACTCCAAAACAAAAAGTAACTAACAGCAGTGAGTTTCATCAGACACAGCAGCACTCAAATCTGTTAAAACCATTGCGTCTAATGCCATTGCAGGGGGGGTGTCTAAAAACATCTACTAGGACGACGATATATTTGACTAAGACGATGATAAATTTTACTCAGTGAGGGGTTCTAGCTATAGTTAGAATATCTAGGACAACATTATTGTAGATGTAAATTCATAATAACACGATGTTTAGTACAATAAATGTAGCTATATATGATCATTCAATTTAATGTTGAAAGTTAAGCGCAAGTAAATGGTGTTTCTCCCATCAATAAAACAGAAGTGGAAAATTTATATTAAACTGAAGAGGAAAGCACAGTTGTCGATGAAGTCCAGATGAGAATCCTTAATTCAGGCATACAACCAAAAAAACAGATGAAATCATTATTGAAACCCATTTAAAACAGCAGTAATAAGGCTTAGGTTTCAAATAATGGAGAGAGCAATAGTAATAATCATGCTGGATAGAAAACATCAAATGTGTTGCAAAATTAATAGCAGCCTGTTAAAATCACATAAAAAAGTCAAAACACTAATTATGACCCAAATATTGATTCAGCTTAAAAGAGCAGTGAGAGTAGTATAAATATTTATGTATAGTCTTAGTATTTAATAGAAAGTATAACAACAACACTAAGGATGATGAGAATAATACATCGCAACAAGCATAGATACCTAAGAGAAATAAGAATAGAAAGGATATATATATATGGAAATAGGATACGCAGGGGAGGCAAAAAACATAAAGTTGTCTTTGCTGATCACAAAGCTCTTGACAAGCCACTTTATGAAATTCACACTGTAGAATCCTTTAAAAAGTACAGCTATAGGCTATATAATGAATACAGAGGCTGTAATTTTACCACACTTTGAATGAAATCTTGTAAATAAAATAAAAATAATCTATAAAATTCAAGGAATGTTTCTAAATAAATCATATATCAGTATTAAGTCTTGAGAATTTGAGATTTATAGTGGATTCGTTTTATTCTAAAGCTATGGAATCCTATCTTGATTAATTATTGATATTGCTAAATGGTTATTTCTTGAAATAGGCCTTAACAATATGCTTGATGTTTTGCTTGTTTAAGTTAAGACTGTGAGTTACTAGTGATTACTCTATTTTGAAGCAGTTGTCGAAGTTACTATAGAATCTAAATAAGGATTACTCTTCTCATTAAATTGAGAAGGTCGGGAAATAGTTTTGAATTTTGGCTTGATTAAACCGAATTCTGAGTTTCTGCCTGAAACTTAAGATTATTTTTAAAATTTCTAGGAAAAACCTAATTGATCTAGAAGTTCGTCTCTTAGAGACCTATCTAAACTTCAGTTATTATTTTAATTTCTGGGACTAGGGCTTCCTTAATCCTGAATTTTGACAGCTTCAAAGTTTGATTTACTTTATTTATTTGAGTTATCATTTCTTGTTATACTTTACCTTCTACTGAACCTTGGCTTTACTGGATTGATAATTACACTGTCCATGGCTGATTTAACATTTTTCTCCCTATTACTTGCATTTTTTTAAAAGAATGAATAATCTCTTAACTATAAATATAAAGCATTTTAAAGCATCACATTGGTTGAAATTTCTCAAAGAGGAATATCTTACACTACCATTAATTGCTATAAGACTATTATCTCCATTTCTACTGAAGGACTATTTCTAAATTTCCAGCTTTTCCTTATCCCTCATATCTTTTGTCTTAAATGGTTATTTATTGATTAGTACTTATGCAGATTTGAAATAATTTTTACTCATTTGAGAATTATATTCCATCAAGCTTTAAACTATGTGACTATCATTTAATTCCTCGATTGGGTTTTAATATTTAACATTTTGAGAAATTAACTTTGAGGAATCATATCTTACAAATATTTGAGCTGAATTTTTCTAAGATTTTAACTTTAATATTTCCCGAATCAAAACTGGCTGTTTCAAGTCTTCTTACGATAAAATCAAAATCTTTTAGTTATCTAATGAATCCTTCAAATCTTTGAGACTTTTACCTAAGGGATTCTGGGGTTTTGGTTTTAAACTTTCTTAGTTTTATGGTGTAGACTACTACTACTACCAATTTTATTGAGTTATTTTAGGACTGATTATGTTTTCTTATAGATTCGAATATTCTTAACTATTTGCTAGTTGGTAGAAAGAATCTTTAGTGAGATTTAAAGTATTTTAATCTGTAGATTCTTAAATTGTCTTTAATGTTGTAACATTTAGTAGACCTTGCATACTTTACAAAGACCTTAGAGAATTTGTCTGTAATAAAGTTTAATCTTTTCTAATATCATTCTTGGAATAAGCATTATAATTTAACATAAAATATTTATTACATTTAAACAGTGTTTTCTTATAAATTCTTTATCTTTTTAAAGTTCAAATCGTCTTGGATCTCTTTCAATTTTTACAATTTTCTTCAAGAATGGTTCAGAGCCTTAAATACTTTGTGAAAGAGGAATATCCCTTTCACCACTCAAATCTCTCCAAATTTCCCAACTTTGCATTCCATTTAAAGACTGAAAATCATTTTTGCTAACCCATTTAGATTTATTAGTTGATAGTAACCTGGCTCGAATAGAATTTAACTTTTCAACGGCTCTAATGAAAAAGGTGATTTATTAATTGATCTTGTAACCCTATCAGTCTCGCTTGTATATTAATGATACTTCACTCGACCGTGCTTGTGTATTTCTTATAATTTATCCCTCTTCCGAACGAAATCAGTAAATTTCTTACCTGACTCATCCTTCTCATTGAATAAATCTCTGTTTAAATGCCTATCTTTATACTCACTTTCTACTCTCTAGTACCTATCCTTAGATGTTTCAAAATTTTTCACATACACCCCATCACCCGTGTGTTATTTATTGTCCATATCTCGCTCTCTGTATCTAACTAAAGAGTGATGTTTACTTAACACAGCTCCTTGCATGTATTAATCTTTATATATTACGGTTTAAACTATCAATTCCAAAAATATGGATCTTCTTGAAGTTGCATTCTTTGCTAGAATAGTATTTTTTAGAGATTAATTATACTTTTTAGAGTGTGAAAGCTGGTAAGTAGAATATACATCATTTTATTAAGCAGATTTTCTCAAAGAAGACAAGCTTGATTTTGCTTGAAATCCAGTCAAAATTTTAATTAAACTATTATTTAATGTTTTTTTTCATCACCAATAAGATTAATGGAGATAAATGATAAAATTAAATGAAAGTAATTCAAGATTTAAATCAAAATCTGCTTAATTCAGTTTTAGGTCTCTCATCAATTTAAAGCTTTTACTTTTCTTATGTTTTAGAATTTTGATTTGACATTAGAATAACATTTCTTAAGAGAGTTTTTTGAATTTGACCCTTTCTTGCTGCGCTCTTCGATTACTACTCATCTCCTGTTTTCTTTGTTTTAATTAAATTCATATCTTCCTCTTTTTCGATTTTCTAAGAGTTTTCCATAAAAATTAATTTAAAGCTTTTTTTACGGAAATTAATACAGGGGGTTAAGGCATCCAGATAAAGTCAAAGAGTTTCCCACTTTGACTTTCAATAAATTAAACCTTACTTTTTCAAGGGACTTTACCCATATACTGAATGGGATAGCTTAAATACCTAGGTAATTCAAAGATTACGTTTTCCATTAAATGCTTAAATTTTTTCAACCTTTAGCCATCATAAACTCCCATTTAGCTATGGCTTCTTGAAGTTAAAGCTTTTGGGCTCATCAATTGCTAAGTAGAATTTACTTTCTTAAAGTTCTAAGAAGCCTACCAACCGTTTCCAGTTATATTCATAGAATCTTTCTCATCAATTTCGTTAGACATCTCATTGTAATTTCTTGGAGTTTATATATCTATGCCAGAGGAGAATACTGTCTATTTAATTGATTGATAGTAATGTATAGCAGGAGTTTTTCTTTGATATGCAATTTAGTTATTTGTGAGAGCTGTAGAGCATGATCTCGCACTTTGAATTCCATTAGCATGTTGAGTGTTTAGATTTTGGGCTATTAAAAATATCTTTGGGATATCAGGGAGTGGTACTATGTTGAAATTTGAAGGCTTATCATCATTCTAATTTTAATATTGAGCTGACAATGGTGAACTTATTCTTTGAGTCTCAGAGTAGAAAGTCTTCATCATTTATTTTTGCAAGAACTGATCCTTTAGCTTAAGCTAATTACAATCACTCTCTTGCTCTGATTGTTTTTAAGATAAATTTCCATTATTTTACTATTAATTTAAAATCTTTAAGAACCCTCCAGTAAGTTCTCTGTAGTCATTTTTCTAAGTTTCAAATGCTTCATGAAGCTAATCATTTTCTTGTCTCATTTTATTGCTTTCAATTGCTAACGGTTCTCTCAATTGATTAATATCATTTTCTAGGTTTTCTTTCATTTTAAGGAACTCTGCCTATAGCATTGCAATTCTATCATCGTAGTCTTTCGATTTTCTCTCAATCTTTGTTTTAATGTCTCTTATTGATTTTATTTCACTTTCAATTTTGTCAAGCAGCTGCTTTCTCACAGATTTTAGAAGCTCAATTTCACTGTGCTATGTATCTACATTTACATCCAGTCTGGTAAATTTCTAGGCAAAATCATCATGATCCTTCTTGAATCTATCAACCAGCTTTTAATGCTCATTTCTCAAATTGAAAACAGTCTCTTCTATTCTCTTATTATGCTCCAGTAAAGATCTATGGTCTTTTGTTGCGTAAGAGAAAAAGTCCTCAATCTTTTTCTGTTCATCTTTTTGTGATTACACAAAATTTGAGATATTTTAAAGTTAGGAGTTGCTTTGCTAAATTTATCCAGCTTGATTTTGAATTTATAACTTTAAACCCTGTTGCTATAATAATTTGATCATATAGTTTAAAATTATATTATTTTTAATAATCAATCAATTGCTTGATGATATCATCAGTTGATAATATTTTTTCACCAATTTCAATATTCTATACCTAAAGATAGCTAGCTTTCTCTTTAAGGGGAAATTCATTAGGCTCTTTATCATAGTAATTTCTCTTTATTAGATTTAAATAATCTTCTCCGAACCCATGCTGGTTTAAATGCTTCTTATTCTTAAATTGCTTTCTGTCGTCGTCAATCGATAACTCAACTGGGTTTCTCATGCTTGATGCCAAATTTTCTAGCATAAAACTTTCAAGATTTTAAAACAAATCATGATCAAAATAATTTTATGTAAAATGAAGATTCCTAATTTTTTCTTCAATATCAAGTAGCTCATCAGATTTTGCGAATCTTGCTATGTCATTCTAGGTTTTCTGAAGGTCAGCTACAACTTTATTCACAGTTTCACGTAGATGCATTGAACTCAAATCTTGAGACTGAATCATACCATTTATTTGTAATTCTAGCTGGAGTATTCTTTCTTGAGATCTCTACAAATCTGTAAAGTTTGCTTTCTGTTTATACTTATTTAATATTGATATAAGCTTTATCATGAGTTACATTTTTATATAAAACATAAATGAAACTCAAAATTTTTAGATGTTTGATGTAATCATTAACTTCAATTTTATTTGATTTCTGATCAACTTAAAGCCCAATTTAATTTTCCATTCTATCTAATCTCTGCTGCATTTTTAAGAATAAGTCCTGTTCAAAAATATCCAATTTAGTTTCAATTTCTGGAGTGCTCATAAACCTTTAAATTTTGTAGTTTACGTTATTCATTTTCTCGTCTTGCTTGTCAAAAATGGCTTCAAGTCTGCAAATCTAAATTATTATGTTTAAATGAGTATTAAAGTTATAGAATTTTGAGATTTCTTCAAAACATTCTTACAAATGGGAGAGTGTTCTCTATCTCAAGCATCTTCTGCATTAAATCAGCAAGTGGTACCATTTTCTAAGAAATACTTTCTATATAATATTAAAAATGTTACTTATTTTTTTTTACTTTTAGGGTCTTCCTTAGTTATATAGATATCCTCCCCTCTTGTTATGACTGAACTCTAAATAGATTCTAACTTATCTATGTATGATTAATGATTTAATTTAAGAAATATATATTACTTTGATTCTAAAATACTGTCTTTTGCTTTTTATCCTAATTTTCCTCTTTTTGAAATTAAGAAGAAAGATAATCGTTTATGTTCTTTAACTCCATTTTAATTCGATAAATTTAATAAATTACTTAAGAATAAATAGATGAATAAATAAATAAACTAAATAAGCTAAATTATAATAGATTGTCATGATATTTATATAATTAAAGCTTTGTTATAAAAAAAAACACGCATAATTAAATATAGAATGAATTTATCATTATTTAATTATATAGCTAATATTTAAAAGGAATTTATATATAAATCATTAGTCCATTTTGCTTTCTTTACTATTATAAGAGCAAAATAAATAAAAATATTATATTGATTTATATTAATATTAATATTTATCCTAACATCAATAATAAATTGAAATATTGCCCTAAAATATATCGTTCATTATAAATTAATATTTTTTAAATTATTTTAATTTAAGTGATATTAAAATTGGATCCTCTTTTCTCTCTCTTTTTCCCAGATAGATTTATGTTTGTATTTAATTACAAAAAATATTTGATACATTAAAACAAAAATAAATTATTCATTGATATTTAAATTATAAAATTAATTTGTATCATTTAGAGTATCAATATGAACCGAACTAAAGTTA
Organism: Oxytricha trifallax; assembly: GCA_000711775.1. Classification (NCBI taxonomy): domain Eukaryota; phylum Ciliophora; class Spirotrichea; order Sporadotrichida; family Oxytrichidae; genus Oxytricha; species Oxytricha trifallax. The sequence continues at coordinate 7,282 of ARYC01001387.1, read as the reverse complement.
AGTGCACTAGGCTGGGCTTAATGACTATCTGTAGCTTATAGTGTAGTTAATACAGACTAATTGCCCATTTGCTGAGCATATCTCAAATTATTGTTATCATTTTTAACTTCAGCCATATTTTGCTTATCGCTGCTTATCTTCAAGTTTTTATCAAATTAGTTATAGAGTGAATGAGCTCTATTTTGATTTTTTGTATTGGAATTCGTGTGTGTGGTGTAATTGTTATAATTAACAGGGAGGTCTGAGAGATCCATGCGATCTACTTGCGAAACTTTAACTTCTTCATATTAACTTTCTTAACAAGGTCCAAGCGTCTCTGCTCCTCCTCTTCAGGGTCATTGAATCGACTTACTGTAAAAATTGAGGCGTCTCTGTTAGTATGAGAAGGGCTCATTAAATGAATTTTTGGAAGGCCTCCATGACTCTTGACGTTTGGAAGTCGGCTTCTTTAAATTACTATTTCTTACTCATAATCTTAATCGTCCAATTAATCTCTATTACTGTTGACAAAATTATCGTCTAACCTGTTTCTCTAGCTGTTTAGATAACTTAAAGGGTTTCTTTACTAAAAAGTACAAACAATATAATTGTTACTAAAAAGAAGAAATACTAAAAGAGATATTTACTCTTCAAAATCTAGTCCTCTGCCACTATGTCCATCTTTTTCTTCCTCTTCTTCTTCTCTCAAAATTGTAAGATTAAGGAAAGCAGGTACGTTTGTGAATGTCGGTTAGTTGCTGTATTATGGAGTAACCTCAATTCCTTGAGTCAAATTGTTAAACATAAATTGAATGAAATTCAGATATTCAATGACCATTAACGTTTTCTATCAATCCTCGATACAGCATGTCTAGCTCTTGATTAATTATTCATTTATTACACCAAATTATTAACGATTTGCTGTCTATTTTCGGAATCCACTCTATCTATCTAAGTAACAAATTCTATAGCAACTGATATTTATCTATCTTCCTCTCTCAAAGGCAATGGATTAGTTTGTGCCAAATTTTATCGAGAATTGCTATGTGAGCTTCGTTACTGTTAATCAACAACTATATCCTAACCATTAATTTCTGCTATTAATAATCAAACTATCTATTATCATTATTAGTTATGTGTGAAACGTCTAAAGATATTTCATTTTCATCATGATTTGCATAGTTTCTATAGGAACCGAGAACTCTATGCTTGTAATCAAGTTAAGTCAATGCTCTTTTTAATTTCTTGAATTCATTGTTAAAGAGATATTAAAACTCAATTGGAAAGTAGAGCTAAACTTCATCATAATGAAGGCACTGTTCTCTACTCTTAGATTTCTAAAGTGTAAAATAAAAGTTAAAATTTGCTTTAGATACTTACGCACAAAAGCATCTTTAAATGCATGAGAATCTTTAAATTGCAAATATTACTGCAACTACTCTGCCAATTTATAGATAAAGGGGCATGTTTAATTTTACTGGTAAAGGTTCAACTAACTATACAAGAGTACCAAACTTAGATTGGTTATTTTATATAATAACTTCCCCTTTTTTGTTTAGTTTGATTAAGGTATGAAATCTGCTAACACTAATATCAGTAATTCTTACTTCAGCATTTTGGCCTATACCCTAAAAATTATTTCTTTAACAATCTATTTATAACTTACAACTCTGACTTTTCTTTTCTGACTAAAATTTATCACATGAATAGTTCTAGATGTAGTATTAGTGATAGATTCTATAATCATGTAGCTGTTTGCATCTTAATGTACATTATATTTCAATAAACTATGCACCCTCCCATCCTTAAGAGTAACTAAATCACTATAGGAGTGCTTACAAATTTCGCATTCTAAATTCTTCCATATATAGGAGTTAACGTAGGGAGTTTCTTTCATGTGTTTTTTACCTTCGAGCCATTCTCTCAAGCATTCAAAATGAATATGCTGCATAGATCCAGTGCAATTACAAGGTGTTATCATAGGATTTTAAGAATCTTCTTCTGAGAGGCAAATTTTACAAGTAATTGCTTAATCTGATTTAGTAGTACTGTTTTAACGATTTAATATAGCCGATCTCATTTTCAATTCTTATTCTTGCTTCTTAATCAATTCATCTTAAACTGCAAAGGCTTATTGTCAAAATCAACTGCCTCTCTAACATTAAAATTTTGAGTCATTCTAGTATCTGCATCGGTTCCAAAATTCAGACTATGATTGTCCTATTCAGTCGTCATCAATCTCACTTAATTCTAAGTTTGAGATTAATCTTAAGTTGCTGCTATTTGGTGTAACCCTATTAGTGATATTTTCTACTTCATTAGTATTGCTTTATTGATCGTCTTATTGTATTTTTAAAATCTCATCCTTATCTACGTGCAGCTTCTTGATTTAGAATTTGACTCTCCCAAACTTAATGGTGTCCCCTTGCATAACTTTGAATGTGTTTTATTTTCCAGTTGTAAATGTTTCGTATTTCACAATTCTCCATACTCTGTCTACATGATTCTTGAATGAATCATCTTACAGACTTTTGGAGTGGTACATCCAATAATTTTCTTACTTATACACCAGGCTAAGTAGGTTTTATTATTCTTCCTGATTGTCAACATTTGGTAAGAGTGCTTTTAAAGTTTGTTCTTGCCTTGAAACGAAAGCTGAAAGCGAAAAAGTTAGTTAACTCATTTAAGTATGCATAATTTCTTGATAAATTTCATAAAAATAAGAATACTTACTACAGCCTGTTGTCTTCATACTTTATCTAACTATAGTTTCTCTTTCATAGTCAAAAAGTCCATGAGAGTCTCTGTCCCATAAAAATGCTTCGATTTAAATACTACAAAATTTTTGAATAAAATAGATTTGAACTTTACGATTAGGTTACTGGCTCGTTGATATCATCACTAGCTATTTAACTAGAAGGTGCCATAGCAACCCTCTTATTGCTCTTTATTGACATTCAATGAAATTATAAAAAAATTTCTAAACTTATATTATGAAAATAACATATTTAATCTCTTAATTATTCTGGTTTGTTATAAAGTTGAAACTATTTTAACTTTTGCTCAGGTTGCAAGATTATAACAATAAATGAAAATTAAGAAATATTTTATAAAAATATAGATTTTATTAATAGAAATTAATGAGCGGATTAACGAAACAATTAGTTGATGATTTCTAGACTTAAGACAAAAAACATGGTGGTATTGCACTTGAAATTTCAATGTCTCAACTTTATTCAATAAACAACATGGAGAATTTCGTTTAAGTTTCATCTGTAACAACTCTCGATTTTTCTGTAAACATGCTCAAGTAAATTGAAACTGTTTTCCTAAAGTGTCCAAATCTAGTATTTCTGAATTTAAGCATAAATCATATAACTGAAATAATGAATCTTGATCATTGCTCTAATTTAGTGGAACTTAATTTATCTAAAAACTAAATCGCAGTTATACAGAATTTGGATAGCTTGAGATAGCTTAAAATTCTAGACTTAAGTATGAATAGAATAATAAGAATCTAAAATTTGCAATACTAGACATAACTAGAAAAATTAATTTTATATGGCAATCAGATTGAGTATCTGGAAGGTCTTAATAATATGAGAAACTTAAAGGATTTATATGTAAATCGAAATAAATTAACATCATTGAATTATCTCGCCTTACCCTAACTATAATCTATGACTTAACTAAATGCAAGTTATAACTTAATTCCTGAATCAGAATTAGAAAATGTAGCTCATATATGCCTACATTTGTTCAATTTAAAACAGTTAGATCTTTATGGAAATGAAGTAATCAATTCCCCAGCTTACAAGTTTAGAATCACTGAAAACTCTTCATTGTTAAAATTAGATGGTTTAGATGTATAAGGAGTGATAAAAGAGCGTTTAGATAACCTAAGGAAAGATTGGCAAATTAATCGATTAATTGAAGAGACCAGTGAAGATGCTAAAAAATGGGTAGAGGCAGAGAGAGAAATTAAAGGCATGGCTCTTAACATTTTAGCTAAAAAACAAGAGAGATTGATTTCGGAATTCGAAACATACAAGAGAAAAGTTGACGAGTAAGCCAATCATCTAATAGAATTAATGTTAAATATAGTGACTTTCTTAATTTCATAACTTATGTGAGTGATTTAAAGTAACAACGAAATCATGGTCAAGGAGATAAGATTTCTTTTGAAAATTTACAGAACTGGAGAAATAATGTGAATTATCATGAAAATTAGAGAATTGAGATGTTAGAAGACTAATTGAGGAGACTTGAAGATAAAAGAAAAGATGCTTTGGATGAGGCAATTACCTCGACATATTATTTAGATAAGCTCTATGAAATATCAATGAAAGAACCAGATGTTTAATAATGAATTTTTTTTATAAATTAATGTTTGGAACCTCATGAAGAAACAAGAATATCAAAACTCTAAGCTCGACTAAAACAGAACTTCAAACCCTATGGTAATTCATATTCTATTTATCTAAAATTTGTATATAGATGCCTTAGAAGACACTTAGTTATCAGGCAAATCACAGAAATCTAGACAATATGATGAAATCTGGAATGAAATCTATGGGTAATCGTATGCGACAAGATTTAGGAGATGAGATTGAGCAGGCTAAACTTGACTTCGATGAATAAGCTAGATTAGAGAATGCAGCTGAACAGAGATAATTTCGTAATTCAGAGACTTTGAAAAATAATGGGGGAGGGAGTACGGCTACAAAAATGGGACCTAATGGAAGTCTAATTGCTGCCACGCCATAAGCATATGAAAATGATATTGGAAATCCTAATTAAAATGCTTCTTCAAGGGCAAGTGGAGTTGGCTAGGGTTTTCTAGACTAATTCAAGAGCGATAATAGTGCAAGTATATCTTAAAATAAAATCTTTAATTAAATGAATAAATTCTTCAAATATATAATTGAATTTAGACTATTAATTAAAGTCAAAATTTCAATTAAAGCGGAAAAATAAACAAAGCTTTACCTATTCCCATAGGCCAAAACGAAATATAAAGTGGAGCTCCAGTTTAGTAAAACAATAAGAAAGATGGTATAAAAGCTTATAAATAATAAGAAAATCCTCAAAATAAAAATAGTAAAGCTTGCTAAATATTTTGATATGATCTTATGTATAATTATCAATTCCAAAAATATTCATTCAGACATTACATGGTTCTCAAATTTGAATAAGAATAATTTGAAGAGCAACTTTTTTCCAAAATTAATTAATTATTTAGATTTTATGAAATATTTTCCTACTTTGTTTTTAAAAATTTACAATTCAGTTGTTTTGGACTCAGTTTTAGATATTATGAAAATATGGATATTATTAGAATTTTGAAGAATTTTAATTTAATTGGGAGCTAAGTATAAATTAAGTGAAAAATAAATCTTATTTAGCTAAATTATGTTATAAATTGATTTTATTTAAAAAAATAATGATGGGCAAGTTTATTCTGTAACTTCGGGAAAAGGAAGTTTAATTTCAAATTTACAGTCATATTTTTTTTCTATTTTCTAGAGTTAATGAGATTTTTTTAATTTTTTTAAAAGATGATGCAATGATTACTAAAAATTTAGACTTTGAGAAGAGTGAAATCAATATTTTTTTATCGATCCAGGATCCTTAAACTGGCACATATTTTATTTATTGATTATTTAATTTCCCATTTGGGATTATATTTCATGAATTTTGTACTTTACACTCCTTCTTAAGAGAGTTATAATATATTAATGCTTTGCAATCAAAATCTTATCATATGATAGTACATATCATTGCTATGAGTTTAGCTTAGTTATCTTGAACCATTTAACCTTTAATTATTGTTGCTATTTCTGGTCAATTTTTACATATATTTTAATATATTATATAACCAAATGGAGAAAAATTATTTTTTTAAAATTCTGGGTGGTCTGGCTACTCTTGAAAATAATTGAGTTATAAAAAAACGGTTATTCTAGTTAATATTTCCTGCTTACCTCACTGTAGCTTATTACAATCCTTATTAAAATTAAATTTTTATGAGAGCATATTTAAAGTAGCCGATCGATTATTTGAAACCCTCGTAACTCCAGAAATCGAACTTATGTCTGTTTGTGTAGAAGCTGTTAGTATGTGAGTATTAATTAAGTCAATGTTTCTGCAGAGAGGACATTCTGGCTTAATTTTCAACCATTCTGACAGGCTGTGCTTGTGGTGCAAAGTATTTGCTTTATTTCCGCATGCTAGATTAACGATTGTTTATTTTTCATAATTTTAAGTGTCTACATTCAAAACCCCAAAACCCCTTAGTGAGGTTTATAAGTGCTTTGATTTGTAGGGTATAGTTGGGGTCTTATTGGGGTTAGTAGAGAAATGCAGGTTTTATGTGAATTTTAAGTATATTTAATGATTATTAGGCGATTTAACTCAAACAAATTTTATCTGCTTGTCTTTATTGTATCTCTTGAATCTTGCTCTCTGTAGTGGTTCAAGTAAATCGTCTAAGGATTATCTTGGATATGATGGTGCTCTTACAATTATCATGTCTACAATCTGTTTGATTTCTTTGCAGATATCGTCCTGCTTTATATGCTTAATGGCTAAACTTATTGATTATTTCTCTTATTTGGTACCATAGTAAGACATGCATTCCATGTCACTCTCTAAAATTATAGCAGCTACTGCCCATACATCCCACTAAACTGATCCATTCGTCCACTTCTCTCTTATTGGGAAGTAGCCAGGAGTGCCAAGAACCTTTGCTAAAGTTACTATCTCTTATCTCAAGGCTCTATTGAAATCAATAACTACGACTTCTAAAGGACAGAGGTTCAGCATTACATTTTCAGGTTTCAAATCTCTATTAACATATCCAAGTTCATGCAACTCCTTGACACCCTTTGTCATATCTGATAGTCTATCATTCAAATCATCTGGGTATCTGTTATGATATAAATAATCTCTCAGAGTCATTTCATATTTCTTAAGTCTTAGTGCGATAAAACATAGCTTAAAATAACACCATCTAGTTTAAGCAAGTTCTTGCAATCTTTTCTCTAGGCCTCTCTAAGAATCATATATTCGTTAGCAAATTCATTCTAGTATTGCTCGTTCTTAAGGAGATAGCTGAAAGGGTACACCTTGTAGGCATACTCATCATTCACTATAAGCTTTGCTTTGTTAGGAACACTTATATGTAAGTAATTCTCAATACAATTACTTAGATTAATTGCATTCAATGCAGGAATATTCATTGCTTTTGCTTGGAAGCAGGCTAGAATTGTATTGCCTGCAGGTTAGTTCATCGATTCTTATC
>ARYC01001386.1:0-56070 GCA_000711775.1 Oxytricha trifallax | reverse complement strand
GAATTTTGAGGATTTAAATGTATAGGAGAATAGAACATGTGTACATAACAGTTAAACAACATTATTTTAATGATATGGATAATCAACAACTTGCACTGAATATTATTTTATATATAAGTACTTAATCCTCATTTTTATATAATATAATTGCATAAAAAACGATCCTAAGACACTTTACTTTAAAAACAGAAATAGAGCTATGGATTATGGTGTGTGTTATGTCGAGATAGTAATATAACCTAATGTAGATACTCATGGTAATTGAATGTGGTGAATTCGAAAACGATATTTCTGAAAATTTATGTCACTCATTGCCTTGTCTCCTAATATAAAATCGTATGCTGCCAAATACTTTCATTTCATTGGCCTACAGACCAAAGACAGGTTCAGACTTTCTTAATTAGTTTCTTAGTTGTCGCATTTTCAAGGGCACGAAACCTCTAAGTACGTATTCAATTTGAAATTATTCATTCAATCTTTACTTCTATTTGTAGCAATTGTCGCAATAGATTTAGGACTTCTATTATCCATATTTATATAAATTTAACATACTAACAAGATATGAGGTAATAAATAGTTTTTCTTATTGTTTATACTTTCTTAAATTATTTTCAAATTTAATAACCATTATTTCAAAATCTATTATCCTTTTGAAGAGAATATTTTTGTTTTAAAGATGAACCTTTCTAAAGCAGTAATAATACTATAATTTTCATAGATCAGAAATAGCTAATTTCAATTGCATAATTTATAACTTTGTATATTCTAATGAACTCTTTTAACTTAATGTTTTTATTATTGATGTTAGAATATAGTAAAATCAAGAATAATATCTTAAAATAGCAGATCCCATAATGGTACTTTAAATAAAACATTAATTAAGATCGACAATATATTTTACTTAACACTCTTTACTGCAACTAGCTGCTATTATAATACCAATAATTATTGAAAAGATGTTAATATCTAATATGTATCAATATAACTTAAACTTAAAGAGTTTCAATTAAAAATTAATACAATTAGGCATATTATAAAAAAATGAGTAAATAAATCATCACAAATCTCAAGAGCATTTTTACCATGTATATTACCTTGAATAAGGTTAAAATACGTCGTTATTTATGAAATAATGATTATGATTTAAAAATGTACTCTTAAATGCATTTCTTTAAATTTATCTGTGAACTTATAAATTATAAAGAGTTAAAATCTTTTACTTCAATTAATGATATTAACTAATTACTAAGATTAAAATTTATAATAGGCTAGAATGCAGATTTGTTGAAGTTAAGTCATATAATTGTCTAAATCTTTGAAGTTTCATAAAAGTTTAAAAAATCAAAATAAAAGCCACATATAATGCTGACATTTTTTATTAATTATATCATTAAGGTTTTTTAATTTCACAAATTATAATGTATTATCAACCCCAACACATTTTTAAAAATCAGTATTTACCCAGTAAATAAAAAGAAAGAGAGGATTAAAATTATGCTGCGAGTAAAACCACTAAATGTCATATAAAATAAGGTTGGATGTTGCCGCTGATTTAAAATAATAATGATTGAATAAAGAACAAATCTAGATCATATCTATAAATCTAAATTCTTCATCAAAATAAATTAATTATAAGTATTTATCTTAGAAAAATAAAATAATAATTCAAAAATTTGCAATCTCCAGAACTTCTCATTAATCTTAATTGATTAAAATATTAATGAGGAGCTAAATTAACAAATAAACTTTAAATAATTACTGAATGTGAAAGATAAAAATTGTATATGTGAAATTTATGAATTAATTTGATTCATTTATATTATATATTATAATTATAAAGAGCAAACTCTTTTTTAGGTTTGTCTTTTATCTCAAACTTTCACTTTAAATAATTTCATTTTCATTTTTAGAGAGAGATATATGATGCAATTAAACTATTTCGACACTTATCTAGTTAATCTTAGCTAATCTTTAATTTTTCTAATCCTCTCTTTATCTTTTGATATAAGTATATTAATAGGAAACAAGATCAAATTCCTTGTATTATGATATAGGTTTTGGATAGATTTGATAAGTGAGAGATGAAGATCTTGGGATAACAAGATTAAAATTAACAAATTTGGCGAAGTCTGCAAATTTAAATTCAAGTTTTTGGAGATTTTTTAGAAGGAAGACTAACTTCGAATGGACAGACCTCACTTTTCTTAGAGTTCTAACTGCCCCCCAACATTAATCGAGAATTCAAATCAGAATAAAAGAATGTCTAGAGGTTTGAGAGTTTTATCCTTTTATTTAAAAATGCTACTTTTTTATTAAAAATTGAGCCAAAAAATTTATGTTTTGACATCTCAGAAACATTCAAGGAACTAAAAAATGTTTTAAATATGGATCTTGTTAGTTGAGAACTGAAGGGAATGATGCCTTGGTTTTATTAGCAATCACAAGTGTCTCTTAAATTTTCATAATTCATTTTGTTAAGGGATTATAAGTCTCACTTACTATTTTCATAATTTATATTGTTAAAGCAGGACAAGTCTCTCTTGTTTAATCATAATCACTTTTGTTAGAGATATAAATTATTATATTTTTTTAGATCTAAACTAGTCACTCTTACATATTTCTAAATTACTTTTGTTATAGATATTATTCATAATTTAAAATAAGTGATATATAATTAATGAATGAATATACTAAAATGGAAACCTAAAAAATGGAGGGCTTTCCAGAATAGTCCGCTTATCAAGAAACTATGAGTGAGTCAAGTTGTTTCCTCCAAGAATCAAGAATTTAACTGAATATTCAAAGAAGCATGATATTTTTATAGATTGCAAAAAACGTCACAATGATAATGTCACATTTAAGGAAGTAAATTATAAGCTTATAAGAAAGCAGTTACTTGTATAGTTTTGTATATGATTACTCTGCGAATTGGATGTGTGGACTTCGGTTACCACGAAAATATATGGCTATGAATATGAAATTTGAAGAACTAATGGCCCACTAATACCTCGTTTAAACAATCTAAGTATATTGTGCTGTAGTGAAGCATGCAACAACTAGACTGCTTTAATGTGAAGCATTAAAATTATGGATAATCTATGGGAGCATTTTAGCCAGTGGGAAGATAGATTATTCTCCCTAACTAAAAATGCCCTTTTTCGAGATTGATCATTTCTCAGCACTATTTTGCAGGAGTGGTCATTCAGATTAATATAAATCTTTCTTCATTATTCTCTACCCCTTTAATATTTTCTGGCATCCCATTGTAATTTTTTAATATAAAATCGGTTTAAAATAGCTTGAGTACTTTGTAGGAACATTTTCTATCTTGTAAAATATTATTATTTGTGGTATTAATTAGGTAATCCCTTAGCTTATTAGTCTTCTTTAATTGCTAAGTTAATCCTATTCAAAAGCCTCTATTTTTATTTTGAACGATGACCTAAATTTCCCCATTTCACATTTTATAAGAATACTTCGCTTTTAACAGTCATTGAAAATTTCTTGATTTTATTCATATCATTTAACCAAGGTAGCATCTGTAGTTTTAACAAAATTATGTTTCCTTTTATAATTTTTCATTATTAAGCAAGCTATTCCTGTGCCCCTACTCAAATGGAACTTTGTTCTATTATATCAATGGACATCTCAACATGATACATTGTTTTTCTATAAGTAAATTTATTAAGTTAAAATTAAAACATTTTTAATTCTGATGTACTATTGTAGGAATACATTCGAAATTGGGAAAATATAATTAATTAAATTTATAATAAATCAAAATCGTGGCAGTTTAAGTTCGCCAATTTGAACGATCTTGGCTCAATCGATAGATATTTAAAATTAGCTGGACCTTTTTGCGGTACAATTTTATGGCATCCCTGGAGCGAGATTACTCTACTTTAATTTAACACCTCTTAAATTCATTAAATTGTACCCCAACATTTAAGTAGATTATCTCGCTTCAGGGATGCGATATAATTGTACCTCCAATAGTAAAGTCCAGCTAATTTTAAATTCTCTATCGAATGAGCCCAAGATCGTTCAAATTGGCGAACTTAAACTGCCACGATTTTGATTTATTATAAATTTAATTAATTACATTTTCTCAATTTCGAATGTATTCCTACAATATTTGATTCATGAACCCTCGTTCCTATGATATATTAAAATTCAATTTAGGCTAATGAACTTTAATACTGATCAAAATTTAGATTCTAATAAAATTATGAGAAATCTTCTTATACTAAAAAGTATTTTTAGATTAATACACATTGTGCAAAAATATAATATTTTTAATTATATTAAATCAAAATAAGCCTAGTCTGCAGAAAAATTTTAAATTAATAACATTAATCAAGTTGTTTATAAATATCAATATTTATTATTCTACTCAACCCATATCTTTTAAAGTAAATAAATATTTTTATAGTTTTTTATTAAAAATGGAGAACAATAAATTGTCAAAAATAAAATTACCTTATTTTTACTAAGGTGTAGCTTTGCATCTTTGATTTCAAAAGAATCCTTACTATTATTTTATAGTAACATTCAAAAAGTTTTATCAAAAAAAATGATAAATTTTAACTTGAGACACTTGCAAAACTGCATTATTTTATTATTACTGATTTAAGATTTTTTACTATATGCTGGGATTTTTTTTCATTATTTCAGAGCTAACATCTAGAAAACAGGGTTCTATTAATATATTTAAGCTTGCTTTTGTTGTTATAATTAGCTTGATGAAATCGATTGCAATAGCAAATAGCTCAGAAATGTTCATAGGCGAAAAATGTCATTTAAGTAATGGAGTAAAATTTTACTTAACCACCCATAGGTTAAAAAATACTCTCAAATATTATCCATCATTATTATGCTTCAGCTTTAAACCGCTTAGTTGTTGTAAGCTACATTAAAGTGCATTATATTCAGATTTTTTTTGGAAGCAAGAGTTGAGTCAGTAGCTCTTCAAATTTCATGGCCAAATCTCTAAATTTCTGGTCAATAAATTTTCTCGCATTAAATTATGTTAGCAATCGCCTACTAAACTATATAATTTACTCCTCTCACATTAGCTGCTTTTCTGATCTTTAAATGTGCCTGTATCATGAGCTATGTCTTGCAACTCCCATCATAATCATGCCCTGTAATTACTTTATAAAGTCTATGGTTCTAGAAGGAATTATCTTGCTTTTCTCTGAGGTTCTATCTTAGCTAGACGAATGAGTATTTCATTTCCTTTTTTAAAGATTTCTTCATAATATATTCATTAATTATTTATCACTTATTATATATTGTTAATGTCTACGACTATTGTATTAGTAAAAGAGCAGACACAGAATCATCTTCAATAACAGGCTTGAGACAGTGATATGTGAAATAATTATATATTATAATTCAAGCTAACTAATAAATGTACAAAGAGACTGTACATTATTATTCACTAATTTTGTAAACTTTTATAAGAAAATAATTGTATGAATATAACCAATAGGTTGTTTGGAAATAAAAAAACATAATTTGATTATTCACAACAGTTTCTACCGACTCAAGTTTTCGGCAGCTGCAGATATATAACTTACATAGACAAGTCTTTCGAGTTCCAAGCTCATGAAGCCTAAATCCAAAAGAATTAGATGAAAACAAATAGGAATTATAACGATGTTCCATAAGCATATTTAGTAATACAATATTCCACAAAAAATTGGTAACGATTCACTTTAGGCACCCCTCATAATTAAAATAGATTTTAGGCCAAGTCTTTATAGAAGTATAGTTATAGAATTGATAGAGCTAGTTTCAAAGAGTAGGTGTAGGAAGAAGAAAAATTTAATCGGCAGCAACTGTTTTGATTGACTTAAAATGCAATTCAAAATTAATTTAATACTAAGGTTTATTTTTAAGAATATGCGATAATCTTTTAAAAAATAAAAGTTTACAAATTAGTGAATTATAATATGCAGTGTCACTGTATATTGATTAGTTAGCTTGAATTAAAATAATTAATTATTTAACATATCACAGTTTCAGGCCCGTTATTGAAGATGACTCTACATCTGCTCTTTTACTAATATAATAGTTGTTGATATTAAACACCAGAGAGGAGTGCCCATTCATTTGTCATACTTAACACTATTTGCTTACCCGCCTAATTACTGTTCGAACTAATATATGACTCCGTAGTACTACTATCAATCTTTTCCTCTTTCACAATTGCTTAATGTATGATGCCTCAATGACAAGATGATATCATGGCCGAATCCCCTTATTTCTAGTAATATCACTTTTGTATCGAATTGTATGATCCAGTTTAGCTAGTGACAGCAACTATTGTAACTAGTTACAGAGGCCATCATATTTTGTTTGGTAGCTATCACATAGTCTTTACGCACTAATATTGGAAATGTCCTAGCACAGACTGCTTAGTTACTCCCTCAGAAGTTGCTAACGGTGATTTCAATGCATCGTCTGCTCCCGCTAATCTCTTGGAAAAGAAGCATTTTTATTAACGGAGCTACAAACATTCAAAAGAATCTGAATTGAATACTTTTGGGCATAATTTACTCCCTCCAATGCTTCTCGTTAACTCGAGTAACAATGGAAAGATTGCAGTTCACCGATTATTATCTTATACAAGGAATTTCCCTAGAGCGAGATAGAGTGATATACAATAGTAAACAGAAGAGATCCATTTATTCCGGCTAAACTAAATCATTACTCGGTATTACTGACCTCGATTGCTCTGTGAGCAGTGAATCTAACAAAAAACATTGCTAATTGTAATTCTATGATACAAATCCTCTCATTTGCATGAATTAACTCTCTCATGCCTCAGTATGGCTCAATTACCATTTCAAGTTTATGATTTAAAAACTTGTTTTTATTTCGCTGTTATTAAAATTTGCAAATTAATCATAATTAAAATATTCATGATATTTTTATGATAAGAAAAGTGAGGCATCCTCTAGTAAAAATAATAACATCTTTATTCTTCAACCTACTTCAACTCATCTCCGATTACTTCATAGATAGTCAGATCTAACAGGCAATATATTTGGAAAGTTCTTTACAAAACCCGTTATCTTAGGGGGCAATCTTTGGATCATGCTAAAGTACATTATGCCTCACTGTTAGTCAAAGTGAAATATTTTGACAGTTTCCTACTGTATGCTTGGACGATAGCTTAGTCGTGCCCTGTATTGTCCAAAAACATTGTTTTATGATTCTAAGTCCCCAAAACCTTTAAGAAATTCATTTACTATCCGAACATCATATTGACCTACCATAGTCTTATCAATAACTATATGAAATGCTAAATTTAAATGCCTTAAAGTCTTTACTCAATTTTCTTTCTCTTTTATTTGCCTCTAATTATTAATTAATTTCTTGATTTAAAGTAGTGCAATTTCTTTAAGGTAAAAATTATATTTTTATTAATATATTTAGCAATAATTTTATTCTTAATATTATAATAGATATTTATATTATTTGTATAAAATAATAATAATTTTAATTTTATAATTATAGTTTCATAATATTTAAACGAATTATAAGCATTACAATTATTATTTATAATCTATAATTAAAGTTAACACTCTAATTTAAATATATTAAACATCATTTTGAATTTTAAAGAAAATTAGTTTAATTAAATATCTTATTATAATATTATTTAATTACAACCTACTTAATGGCTGTATTATGTAAAGCTCTTTATATATTATTTTTTTTTATTGAAACTGGGAAACCTAAAAGCAAATATGAGCCTGAAATATTTCAAATAATTCCTTAATTATTTCAGGAGATTATTTTTAAAATTTTATCCTTTTATATATACTCCATCATTTCTGTTTGTACAGCATTTGATTACTCTAAATTTTGAATTTATATGATGCTAGTAAATAAATTATTCTACTCTTGGAATAATAAAAAAGCTCTCTGGAACAAACAAGAATCTTAAATGTTTTTTTCACTTTAGTTCATTCCTTTTAAAATTACAGGTATCTAACTAAAAAATTGATATTTAAGATAATTATGGATATCTATCATAGCTCAGTAATGTATAGAATTTTTCAATAGATTTTTTACAAATAATAATATCTTTGAAAAATGATTTGATAATATAATTATCATTCCATGTAATAGTTTCTTCAGTCTTAAAATTAATATCTTCTCTTAGCTTTACAATTGTTAATTTCATCTTGTTTTCTATTCTAACTTTAATCAATAAAAACATCAATAAATAGGTTTATATAGAAATTGAAAAGCAATCAATCAATAACATTAATTCACACTTCATTTTTTTAAAATCAAATATATAATGTTTGTATTGTTAACTCACTTAATTTTCTTTATTTCTAACAACTCCAATAAATTTGCCTCGTTTTAATTTATAATTTTAATTTTACAAACCTTTCTTTTAAGAACTACTTAATACCATTTAGTTAATCTATTTCAAACATTAATAACAATTTAATTAACTAATTTTTTTCAAATTTGATTAATCTAATTGTATATTTTTACATTAAACTTTATAAGTTTTGTATATACATTGAATTTGTTTTTGAAATATTCATTCATTTTTATCATATTTTTCTCAGAATTCTTTTTTTAGTATGTATTAAATTACGATGGTTAGAGGAAATATATCATTTTTAAAAAGCTATTTTACTATTTTATAGTAAAATTTTCACAATTTGTTTATGTTTAATAAATATTTAAGTTTCTATTCAATTGCTGATACTAACCATTTAAGATTTTAATAGAACAAAACCTATGCTTTTTCTAATATAAGTTATATTTGCATGTGATAGCAACTAATACCTATAAATATTCAAGATCTATTTATTTAGAAGCGAGTAAATATTAGATATTAATTATTATTTTTTATTTTAATAAATTACAAAAGATACATATAAAATTCTATTTAATCACTTTAAACACTATATTTATCCTACAAATATGTTGATTAGTTATTAAAGAGAATAAATTTAAGCTATATTTTAAGTTATTTCTAACTATGATTTTTTGGTTACGATTTAAAATATAATATCTCAGATTAATCTAATATATATTTGTTTAATAAACTAAATAATTTAAAAGCTCATCAATTCATATTGATTATTTAATCAAACAAATTTGAGAATGTCAAAATTATTAAAAATAAAAAATAACAAAAATTATATTTATTATAATTACCTTAAGCAAATATCTATATATCTTAAATAATTTTATTCATAGTCTTATTTGAAATGTTCTTAATATTCATATAATAAATTAAAAATAGTAATTATAAAATCACTTTAAAATATACATAAATAATTATGAAGCTATTAAGTGTTTGATAGGATACCAATAATAATGAATACTTAAACAATCCAATCTTAGATAAAGGCTTAGGTTGATGCTTGAATAAATGTAATAATTCTTCCCCACATTATCTCATAGAAAACAAAATGTTGGCATTTTCATTATGAATTATTAAATTATGATGCTTTACTTTTTCATCAAGATTTACAATAATATAAGAACTATCAAAAAAAGAAGCTATCATTTTACTATGAAATTTTAATTGAACATACCTTCCGTACCAGTAAGCCCTTTTATTTGCTTTTTTCTCCCTCCACAATCAATGAGAGTTATGAATATTACAAACATACAATAACTAATTTTGAAAATGCATATGAAATTTATACTCATCTTTACTAATTGGTATTTTATTTGAGTTAATTTATACTCAATTACTTCTTTTTCGTGATATTACTAATGCAGATGTTATTGAATAGCTGCTACTGTATCAACAAAGAAATAAGCTTATGTAGATTATAAATTAAATTAATTTTCTTGAATATTTTTAAACAAACTTATTGTTATTTTTTCTTTTGAGTTAATATAAATTTATCTTGTTTAAATATTTTTTTATGAATAGCATTTTTTAATTTTAAGATCTCCATTGAATTGACCTGGCCTGGACCCTAACCCAATTAATTAAATGATTCTTCTTACATAGATCAATTGTTTGCTTTATTTTATCTTCTTAATCAAATGTTCCAAATTCACAGCAGCATTATTATTTTGGAATTTCTCTGATTTGCATAATTCTTTCTAGCAGTAGTAAATATTTGAAGGTAAATTAAACTACGAAATGAATACTTGAAGTTGTAGTTATCATTTCGGAAATATATAGTCTTTATTCTCAGCTGGTCACTTACCCTTGTTCAACTCCGTGATCATTTATTGCATAACCTTGATTTTCTTATTTGTTGTCAGTCTTCATGAGTTGGTTTTAATTGTCTTCTGCTATGGTTTTCCAGCCTGTATCTTATGTAAGTTTTGCCATTTCCTCTTTCTCTTTCGTTGTGGCACCATAATTCATATTTAGCAGTAAATAATTAAATTTAATGATAAACTTTTAATAAATTTACTTGAAAGCGAAGAAATTATTTGGGGATAAAAGTAAAAGTTAATAATAAATTATATCCATAATCTTTCTAATTGTAATTAACTGAATTATATGGTTTCCACTACAAAAAAGCATTGCGTTATCACTCAAGAACATAGAAAAATGAAAGAACTAAAGCATATCTAGATAATCTTTTCATTAATAAATAGTAATATATATCATTCATCTCAATTTAACTATATTACTGAAATGATTTGAATTTTTTTAATGCGTAAATTTAGTCTTCCATATTTGATAGTAGATATATATTATCAATTGTCTGCTATTTTGAAGAAAGTTACATCTGCAGCCATTTAAGTTTATTATTTTTTGGTAAACTATATATATATTATTTCTTCTTTGAATAATACCTTTGATAATAACGTGTGATTAAGGTTATATAACTAATACTTAAGTATATAAACTGAAATGATAACTTACCCAATTTGTTTAGTGTTATCTTTAACAGATTCTGATGAAGTTAAGGGAGCAAGATCAGTTTTAAATTAAAATTTATCAACAGCTATACTTTTCTTACAGGCTATAAATATTCTCTATATTATGAACGTAAAACAGTTTTAACATCCCTTTATCAATTATTTTATTATGATTTGTAGAATTTCAAAAATAATGCAGCTTAGCATTTAAAATTAGTTCAGTTTTAATGTATACATAGCTCTAATATATTATTTTAGAATTTTTGAGAGCTATTTTAAATAATTTTCTTTTAATAATTTTAGTCAATTTTCAATCTTCATTTGACGAACTTGTAACTATTTGGAAGATAATATATAAAATTTATTTTATATTTAAGTTTTTATAATAACTTGAATAATTAATCTTTAAATTTTATCATATTTTATAACAAACAGAAATAACCTTCCTGTCAACTCAAAATAATAATTAAAAGTATATAAAAATTATTAGATTAATTAAAATAATGCAGATTATTGAATTATATAAATACTCTATCATTTAATTATAAAATCTAATTTAACTATTTAAGTTTCTGCAATTGAGTGACATTTATAAAAATTTGATATCGTATGAAGAGGTTGCTAAGTTTAAAATTGATTTATTTTATTATCTATACTCTTTCATGATAATCTTGGAATTGAGCATCCGGCTCTTCTCACACTTCTCCTCAATGCAGCTATGCATCCCCTGCGCATGAGGGTGACATGAAACACATTGAATCTACTTGCGATGTTCATTTAAGTTCATGCGACATACTTTGATTCACAGGCCATACTATGCCATTTTCATAAGCGCCTATCACATTTTTATTTTGTATTGCATTTTTATGAGTAGACGAGTTTCTTAAAAGCAGGTACTTTCCACTATATTTAATTTCACTTTGATCTTATCTCAGTAAGAACTATTCCTCTAAAAAGTAAAGATCACTCTAATTGTATGATTTGTATTTCGAAGGAGCTTCAGTACTTTCCACTAGATGGTTATGGATTTCTGATCCGCCTTCCATACTCTCTAGCAATTTTTTTATCTCTTACATTCGCGTTCATTCACACTGATACTTCATATGCTCCTCTATAACAAGGGTAACACGCTTATATGTAAGGAGATTCATCGCTGATATAAACAAACAAAGCAGTGAATACAAAACTTTCTATCACCAATTTTCATTCTGTTTTTCCTCATACGCTAACAGCCCAGCCATAATTAGATTACCTTGTCATGCACTTCATAATCCAACTCAGCAAAGGCACGAGGAAATACACAGCCATAATTCTCTATTTTAAAAGAGTAGCAAGTATTGTAGATAAAGCAAGAGATGGTCAACCTATCATTGAATCAGAGTAAACATGAAGTGCTTTATAATATTTAAAGTCTTGCTGCTAGCAAGTTTAATGTTTTAGACTTAATATACCCTAACAACACTTAATTTTTGCATAGCTTGCCTGTGAATTGTTGTGCACCCACTTCAGTGGCATCGGAGAAGATCAATTTATTGTAGTGGTTGACTTTATCTAATAGGTATCGCACTCTGCTGGAATTTCATTTATGCATAATAAAGTTTCCATTATTTACTGTTTACCATATTATTATAATACAAGATAAGATGTACTAATATTTATCAAACTTACTTCATTATCTTGTCAAATAAGTACAACAGTCACTTATTAATATATATATTGATAAGTGTTATGTAATATATGTTTGAATTACCAGAAATATTTTAATATTAAAAAATAAAAACTAGAAAATTTGATTTAGACATAAACAATAAAATTTTGTTTGTAACTTTTAGCCTATTAAACGATAAATTGAAATCCAATCACATTTTATTTCTTTTCCTAAGAAAAGAACAATATTAAACTTTTTATAAGTCACTATAATTGTACTCGTGTATGCAAATGATTGGGCATTTTTGATAAACTTTTAATTTAATCATTTGATTAATGGTGTTTTAATTTTAAACTTGCAAAAATGGCCAAAAACATTAAAAATGAGTAAT
Organism: Oxytricha trifallax; assembly: GCA_000711775.1. NCBI lineage: Eukaryota > Ciliophora > Spirotrichea > Sporadotrichida > Oxytrichidae > Oxytricha > Oxytricha trifallax. The sequence continues at coordinate 43,153 of ARYC01001386.1, read as the reverse complement.
TGACATTAATAAATTATAATTCTTTGAAATAGTTCTTAATAGTTCATAAATTGAATATCTCGCAGTAAAACCACTTGAAGAACTATTTTTAGTGATGCTATAATTTGTACTTATTAAAGAAATTAATGATAAGGTATAAGTTGATAAACAACGAATTTAAACTATTGCCTATTAAGTGCTGTCTTCATTAATATACAAGATGAAATATAAATGAAAATAAAGTAAAGAGAAATCACCATATGTAGATGATTCAATGTGATTAATAAAATTTAATCAAGAAATAATAAAAATTAAAATTAACAAAATTTTAGAATATAAATAATAGATTGGAAGGTTCACTTGATGATAAACAACTATAAGAGATATAAGAAAAACAGTCAGTTATAGAGAAAAATTTAATCACAAAAGAGGAAACAAATGAACTTAAGAAATTTGAAAAAAATAACATTAATTCTTAAAATACAAGCTTTTAGAAGCAATTTTACATTATATAACATAAGAATAAAGTAATTATAATTCAATATAATAATATTATTATAACAATTAATTTACTGTGAAGATGATGATAAGTTTAATAAAATTAAAGAGATATAACTAATTATAATTGCATTTTAAAGCATTTTTTAAATATGAAAATAAATTATATAAATACATATAATGATGCTTCTGTAACTGAAGAAGAATAATAATAATAATAATTGTTGTTTAAAAGAATAATTTATATATAATTTCATAGCATATTTTTGCAAATGCAAATCTGAATTTGAGTAGATTAGGTTTAAATTGAGGATGTAATTAATATTGAGAATCAAGTTAAATATTCAATAATAATAATAACGATTAATGATGATCAAGCATTTAACGATAATTAATAAGGAGAATATATATATATATATATATATAACAATTATTCAATTTTAATAATTAAATTGAAAATATTAATTATTAATATGTATAGATAATTGAAATAAGGCTCATGAGAAAAAGCGACAGCATCATCCTATAGAATAACAGTCTGTACAAGATTAATAATTATATAATTTTAATAATTTTTGTTTCATTTATATAAAAGAGAAAGACATAAATAAAAATAAGAACATGTTATTCAACCTACAGTTTTAATAGTAAAAGAATGAAAGAAATAATAAGAAAACTTGAGCTTATAGCATTTAAGTGTGAGAAGGAGAAATAATTAGCCTTCGATATAATTTAGGTAACTGTAACAGAAAACTCAAGATTAAAAATAAGTGATTAATAATATGGTAAATAATATCTTAAATAATATGGTTAAAGTCATGATAAAATAGCATCAAATATTAAAAAAATAAAAGAACATATATAAATAAAATCTACTTAAAATATTTTTATAGATAAAAACTACTATATATTGTTTGTGTTATAGAATAGCAAATTATTTTGATAAAGTTAATAAACCTAAAAGATACTAAGCATTTTAAATCATTCATATAAAATTATCAAATAATTGACATGGAAAGAATAAATAATACCCGTGGTTAACTAATCAAAAAACAATAAAACTAAAGAATAACAGCAACAAAAATTGTATTAATGTAGTTGCTTCAAACAAAATCATCTTTTTATTATATTTAATAGCAGATCGTAGCCTCTCCAAATCAAATCCTGAAAAAAGCTTAATATAGTCTATATATTCCTACATATAAATACTTGTAAAATATATTATATGTTCATAATTATAGACCTATTGCTAGTTAATTTTAAGAACTTAAAGAAGAGCTGTATGATAAAGCCTAAAATTATTAACAACATAGTCCATTATAAATGTGCCTTATAGAATTTTTTAAGAAGATCTTAAAAATTTTTACTTTAAATTTATTATCATCTATAGTGTCAAATTTTATCAAAACAATTATCTGTATCAAGATTAAGTCCTTAAAAATCAATCAATTAATTGCTTCGTCACGTGATACCCTTATATCAAGGGCCAACCAATTCTTAAGAAATTATTTGTATTCATAAATTTACATATTTATTTTTCTCGATTGTCTGCAAGAGAAATTTAAATATTTTTTGTATATTATATGTAATAATATTCAGATTCTTTATAAAGACACTATAATTATATGCAATAGTATAGATTGAGAATGAAATTTACTCTATTTAAAGTAAAGTGCCTGTTAATTATAGAACCCATCTCCATTATTGAATAAATCTAAGTTGTCAATATTGAATTTACTTTATTTAATTTCCTTTTTTAAAAAATTATTAAAAATATAAATTTAATGGTGACTATTTGTTTGATTTAAATTGAATTAGTGAGCAATCTCAAATAAAAACTATTTGTTTTAAAAAATTGATGCAGATCAATAAGATAATAACTATTCTATCTAAATAATGTGTAAAAGCTTTAATATTAAAAAATTACCATATATATAGTAACTCACCCTTTTTTATTAAAGCTAATTACTCACAGTTTATGCAAGATGCTACACTTTCATTTCTTTTTTCATCTGTTTTGCCAAATATTATAATTTATATTCTTAGAACTAATCCTTAGAAGTTCAATTAATTGCATGATGCTGCATTTCTTACTCTGGCATCATTGAATGATCACGATATATGTCTTGAATCTCCTAAACTCAATGATTTCCTGCAATTAGCAAATAACTATTTCGAGAGATAGTCATGAGATTTAGGTAGCATTGTAGAATACATCATTTGATAAGAAAATTATTGATAAATTAAATTATAGGTGGTGTGTTTGTTACCTATTGATAATCAAATTAACCATCATATTCATATAGAATAATTTGATAGTTTTTAAGATCTAACTTCTATTGCCTTATTAGAGTGAAGTTACCAAATCAACTTTCATCACAACTTTTTAGTGATCTCTTTGGTGTCTACCATTTCTCTCCCATTTTATCAAATGAAAATTTTAGTAAAAAAATTAGATATTTTAGACTTTTCTGATATAGATTGTGATTTCCAAGTTAATAATATCATATTTAAACTGTAATAAATAAAAATAATAAATTTATTTAACAGATCTTTATCAACAGGAATTAAATTAAATATTTAAACTTTAAGTTAATTAAAATTAATTAAATTTATATTAAATAAACTATGGTTTAAATTTTAATATGATGCCTGCAATAAGGTTATATGAGAGATAAAGTAAATGTATATTACTTTTATGAATTCACATTTAAATGTTATTAGCTCTATCTTCGTTTTTTAAGTATTTCAATCATTTTTCTGATCCTAAATATGTTATCAAAACCAAAATTCTCTGCATCACATTTCCTCTAAAAAGTGTTTAATGTACGAAAGACTAGCTGTATCTTAATGGCTAATAATGGCAGGTATTTTAGTGAATATTTATTGTACAATATGAATAGCTTAAATATTATATAAGATAATCTAAATGTATAATCCAAAACTAAACACTTAAAAATATAATGATCAAAATTGATCAATTTATAAGTGAAAATAGAAAAATAGATTAAAGCCAAAGCAATTTTCACAATTATACAATAGTTATAAAAGATGTCAATCTATCATTAGTAATCGTCATCCGAATCATCTACTATTTAAAGAGACTTTATACTTAACTTATATTGATTAATTAAAGTTAAAATATTATATATAAAAGTATAAATTATTTTTAAATTTAAAAAGTTGCTATGATTAATTTAAATTTTAATTTATCAATATTTATTTTAAGAATTTAGTTGCTTTTCGAATAAAAAACAAAGTAGTTATATAGGGTCTTCACAATTTAACAAGCAACCAAATTTACAGTGTCAGTATTTAATTAAATTAAATTAATAATATTAATCAGACTTAAAATTTATTCCTACTGCATTTTTAATGACACTCCATCCAAGAAGAATCCTACCCATCCAGTTGGAAGATCCCTCATACCTGACCTCGCTGTCGATGTAGCCTACGCCCTCCGTGCTGCCCAAGGAGTGGAGAATGATTAGAAGCCAGAACCATCGATGAGCTGGCTGGGGTAGCTCCTTAGGAAACATGCATGATTGAGAATATCTGCCATGAAGACCATTATGTGAAGAGCAAATTAAGCATGCTGTCGATGCTTTACAACCCTCACACCAACCACTGTCATCGGGACCGCATCCAGCAGATCATGGAGTACCACCTGGCCAGTAAGCTCCTGGCATTCACGTTGAGAACGCCCAGCTAGAAGGGCAAGGAGCTCATTGAAGACATCAAAATTAAGGATCAAGTCTAATACTATTCATTTATTTCATAGAATGCGGCCAAGGTGCTAGGAGGGGCTCTATCTAGTATATTGTTAATATGAAATAACTACTATCGAAGATTAACTGACACATGTTCACGGCTTCACTATTAGAATTTACCATCACTGATCACTCAGCCTTAGTCTTGTCCTTTAACAGATATGCGGATTTTAAAATAAGATGCTGACCGAATAAGAAATCTATTGCATGCTATTGCTAAGCATTAAGCATACAGTCAAATTCCTATTGACAGAATGGGGATTCGCCAAGGTATCCCACAGCACACATGTTGAATAGAACCTAGTCACTAGAGAAGGGGAAAAGCCTTGAGGGATCTGAATGTAAAGTGTCTGGGAGTTCAACATCATCGTTACGATTACCAAGAAAATGTGCCTCAAGGCGCTCGCTCAATGCCATGTGTGCTCCTCGAAAAATTTGATTGTCACTTATCTCGGCCCCTGGACACTTTTCTATGTCGGAGATTCCATCTTTCTGCGTCTTTTCATGGAGAATTGCTTGGTGCCACTGACATAGAATGACCGTGACTTCATTTGCAATACTTTTTTGTGTAAATTCCGAGATGCCCAATGTGATACTAGCGTTCAGCTTATGAATAAGTCAAAAGAAAAAAAAGGATGAAAAACCAAAGAAGCGCGAAAGAAGAGATGTTGATGATCAACAGCCTACTGATTCCTAAGTTCAGTAGCAGGTAGCAGGTGCTGATTTAGCCATGGTTGATATGGGTGAAGATCAAGTGATGTTCGAAGAATTCAACAAAACTCAAGCTAAATTACTCTCAATGCAATAAAGTCAGTAACAGCAATAAGGCTAACATGTTTAAATTATTATAATTCGCTGACTTGATTATCAATGAATTCGTGCAAAAACTAGTTGCTGAACCTAACTTAGATTTGAACAAAACGATATTGACTCTTTGATAAACTAGACTGCCAGCTCAATCAATGAATAATAGCGAACAGCAAAAGAAAGTAGGAGAAGTAAGATAAAAAGCAAGAATGATTCGTGAAAATTAGATATAACTAATAAACTTTGCACATAAATAAAAATAATTTTTGAAATAAATAATACAAAAACATTTTCAAAAATTTTCAGAAACTTATATTTATATATATATTCATAATATATACCGTCAGGCTAAAAATGGGAAACAGGAAAAAAAAGATAAAGTTGATCAAGTAATATAGAAAATAAAATGCAATTAATTAAAAGAAATAATTAAGAAGTTTATTTCGAATTCCACAAAACAGCCCTTTTATATGTATAGTTTATAATAAAATACAGCAAGACTTTGAAAAAAAAAGATTGAAAAAAATATTAAAGTAAAGTATATTTAAGTTTCTAAAACAATAAGAAAGAAAAAAATCTAAAGTACATAAAACTAAGTAAATAATGAATAGAAATAAAGTTAAGATTGATTGAATTATTTTCAGAGATGTATAGATATTTAACACTATTAGATTTATATTTATTAATGCACCGAAAAAAGTTAGTCCTGACCGCTATCCTATGAAAATCAGGAATACAACATTAAACGTTCTGTTGACCCAGCAAAGCACGTTACAAAGTTATTTTGAGACTAATTTATCGAGGAAATCCATGATAAAGATGCTAAATAACTGGTATAGTAAAGAAAAAGGGGTTTCAGTTAATCTACGGGATTTCTAAGCCTACGAAAACACTCATTTGAGTAACATCAAATCTTCCTGGGCCTCGATCTTTTTCACTACTTATCCAAATCGCTTTTTTAAAAGAGTATTTGTTATCAGCACCCAGAATTTAACAATATTGTGTTGTCTAGAAGTATCGTAGGGCAGTTTGTATTTTTACGAAAATGAGTAACTGTATGCTATTCGAGTCGTAGAACTTGTAAACCAGAAACCAATTTTCATTTTCCTTGATATACTTCGTCAAAGATCAAATATTTTTAATGCCTAAACTTGATGTTTTTTTTTGCAATTAAATTGAATAGTGATGTACGCAATTTTCATTTATAAAATATTATAGCAATCATCAGCATAGCTCCTTAACATCATTTTTCTGTTTACTTGATTAAGATCAATCACTACTTTTCTTTTTTTTTAAATACTGAAAATAATTTAAATTAAACCTTATTTTAATAATACAAATTTTTGATTTAACAATTATTAAAATTTCAATAAATTATAATAAGCGTTAAATAAATTCAAACTATTTTTATATTTAATTAAACAAGAATAAAAGGTCAAATGAAAAAAAGGTGATGAATAAGTGTTAAAGAATATAAAGAGAAAAAAATGATAAATCATAGTTAAAAAAAAGCATTAACTAATAGTGAATATAAAATAAATATTTAATTATGTTATTAAAAGGAAAAATTTAGTAAAAATTGCCACATATCAAGTTTGAAAGAAGAGTTCAATGATCTGTAGCTTTTTCTCATTAAGATGAGTTCCCTCATACTTTTTATGGGCCAGTGAAATATGACCTTTATTTAGGTTTTATTTTCAATCTCCTTAAAACAGTTTAAGTATTGTATTTTCAGCTTATTACACATACTCCTTACTTTCTATAAAATGCTATATTTCAATCCAATGACGTTTTTATGGATTTGAGAAGTTTTTGAGTCAATAATTGTTATATTCAGTCTCTTGACTTTTTTTATTTTTTAGTTTTACAAATACACTCTTTTTTATTAATATGTTAAATTTCAATCCTTTATAATTTATATTTTAATTTTTTTATATTTTAAAAACTTCTATATTAATTTCTAGGTAATTTTTAATATTTCAAAGTCTAACATATTCCACATTTTTAATTTTCCATCATAGCTCAGTGTAATTAACAATTCATAAGCGATAATAAATTTCTAAGATAATTCTTTCTTATCTTATTTATTTATTATTGTAGGAATACATTCGAAATTGGGAAAATATAATTAATTAAATTTAAATAAATCAAAATCTTGGCAGTTAAAGTTGGCCAATTTGAACGATCTTGGCTCATTCGATAGAGAATTCAAAATTAGCTGGACTTTACTATAGGAGGTACTATCTTATCGCATCCCTGGAGCGAGATAACTCGAGTTTAATTAAATTCCTCTAAATTTATTAAATTATACCCTCAACTTTAAAGTCGAGATATTTCGCTCTAAGGAGGCAATAAAAAAGTATCACAAAGAATAAAGTCCAGCTAATTTTAGATTCTATATCGAATAAGCCCAAGATCTTTCAAATTTGCCAACTTTAACTGCCAAGATTTTGATTTATTATAAATTTAATTATTGTAGGAATACATTAAATTTGGGAAAATAAATAATAAATTAATTAATTAATTAAATATTAAATTAGGGGCAGTTAACTTTCTGGAAACCTAGAAAATATAGTACTTGCTAGATAAAGAATTAAAATCAGCTGGAATTTACTATTGGCGGTACCCCTCTATCGCATCCTAGAAGCGAGTTAACTCGACTTTAATTTTGACAACAAAATCAACTAAAAAAATCACCCAAAATTAAAGTCGAGTTAACTCGCTTCTACGATGCGATAGAGAGGTACCGCCAATAGTAAATTCCAGCTGATTTTAATTCTTTATCGAACAACTACCATATTGTAAAGGTTTCCAGAAAGTTAACTGCCACGAATTATGCTTTTATTAATTAATTTATTATTTATTCCAAAATCAAATGTATTCATTTAATAATTATGTTTTCCAAAATTTCGAATGTATTCCTACAATACCTATTTTTGTTTTAAAAATCTTATAATTTTATATAAATATAACAATTTTTTATTACCATTTTTTAAATTATATTTTTTTATTTATTTTATAATTTTAAATAAAACCTTTTGGAGCATCATAATATTTTAAATTTTTCTTTTATTTTTCAAATGGATTGTCCTAATAATGAATTTTGAATTATATAGTATAGAATTTTATAAATTAATATATAAAATTTATGAAGATCTAAAAATATATATATATACCCTATTATATTAATCCTCTTCTATTAATTTACACTAATTTTATAATAAATTCATCATTATCTGGATATTATATATATTTTGAAAATATATTAACTATTTCATAATAATTAAAGAATGCAAAAAGAAATTTAATGTTTATTATTATGAAATAGTGAATTAGAGAAATTAAATAAAAGAGATTAAAATTTAATTGGAGATCTCTAATATATTAAACATTCTCAACTAAAGGTAATCATAAATACTTACTATCAATTTTATATCAAATAGGGACCCACCTTAAAGCTGGCGATTGAAATTCTTTTTTTTTAGAAATTTTTCCATCTTTTTTTTCCCTATTATTTTTCCAGAAACCTATTAGAGCCAGTTTGTGAAAATTTTTTACATCAGAAATGTAGGCAATCGGGGACCGACTGAAAGGTTTTCCTATATGTGATTCCCAAAATATTTTTTTTCTTGCTCCATTAGTCCACTTGTTCTGACCCCCCTCGTTGCTCGCTTCGCTCGCAATCGATAGTAAGTATTAATTATTTTTATGAAATAGATGTTAAATATTAAATAATTTGTAATTTCTTTATTAACAAAATTTCATTAGTTTAGTTTGTAACTAGTTAAGAAGTAGAATTAACATGTTTAAATATTGCTTTTAAATTTACAGATTAGCAAGAATAATAATTGGAACTTAAAATAGTAAATACAGTGTTTACTATTAAGTGTGCTGAACTTGCTCAAATGTTTATTACGAAGGTTAATATGGAGTGACTGGATTTTCAGTTTGAGTAGATATAATAATTAAATTAATAATTAATTCAAATTCGTAATTGAAGTTGATAGTAATAACTGATTAGGTTATTTTTTTAAAGTAAAAACTAGCTTTAATAAACAGCAAAAATGTTATTGATACTTATCAATTTAAAAATGTAGTAGTATAATTCGCAGTAGCATACTTCCTTTTTCTATTTTAATTGTAGTTGAATCCAACACAGTGAACATAATTGACACAACATAGATATGGCTTTAATTTAAGTAGAAATACATGTTTAATGTTGAGAATGAGATCAAACCTGGGGGAGATTGAGAAATTGGTAGAAGAGAATTTAAATGAATTACTAGGAGAGTTAGAGCTAGACATGATACCATCATTATAAATTTTTCATCATAATAAAATATGATTAATTATTTTAATTAATAGAGACTTATATACATTTTTCTAAACCAGAAATTTATAAAGCATGATCATTAAAAATTTTATGCTTATAAAAGTTTGGATGTATGCTGTAAGAGATTAGGTTTGATTGCTAATTTGAAGTATTTAGAATAATTAATTGATAAATAATTATTCTAAATACTTCAAATATCTTAATAATTTCAGTTATATTAAATAAAATAGTAAGAGTATATTATAAGTTGAAATAAATTATATAGAATTTTTAAACATATAAAGGGCACATTAACCAATTAATTGAATGATTTTGTTTATCTTTTCTTTCCTTATTTTCATTATAACTTTCAATATTCTCAGTCTTATTTGAATCATGGCGTTTGAAAATATTTATAAGTCTTCCATATTATAATTTAAAAAATCACACTAATTTTATATATAGTAATTCTCAATATTTTGAATAAGAAGTTTTATAATTATTATTTTATATATAAAACCCCCTTAGTAAATGTTAATGTATATATATATGTTGTAATGGTTTAATAATAAATGAAAAAAATAAATTAGAATTGAGATGATAATTGCATGTTACAATTTCTTTTAGTGATCTGTATAAAAAAGCAAACATTTGTTAATAATTTAATATAATTAATTATTTTAGAATACTTCGATTTAGATATTTTGGGTTTTGTCTCTAATACAGTTTCTTTTTCTAATTCTAGAACTTTCTTAGATATTTTTATATTTTTATCTTTCGTGGCTTTTACAACTCTACTTATGACTGAAATATCCTGTAAGTTCTTTTGTATTTTTCTAAGTGAAAATCTCTTTAGTTAAAATTCATTGCTCTGTTAATCAGAAGAATTTCACAGATTCAAAATCACTTTCTAAACTAAATTTTAAATATTTCAAATTAGGATATTTTAAACAAAAGTAAGATAGAAAAATGACAATATTAACACTATGTTCAGATTGTCAAAGCTATGATTTTATTTCATTATGAACAGCTCGAATCTCTATGAAATCAAACTTTTTATTAATAATAGAGTTAAAGTAATAATATGAGTATTTTATTTAAATTAATGATTAATTAAAAATTTAGTTCGCAACTGTGTCTTATCACTAATAAATTTAATCTTTTATTTAAATATTCTTCTTTGAATAAAACAATTAAAAACAATGTAATTCGTTTATTTATCTAATTTGTATTAATTTATCTAAATATGGTTTCATTTATATGACTTCATTTCATTTGAAATGGATAATATATTTTAAATATATCTGCAATATAGCCCAATACTAAAAGATTCTCTTTTATTTCACAATAAAATTCATATTTTTAATAAAAACAATGATTAAAATTGACCAGTATCGAATTATGAAAGTCTACTAAGACTCCAATCTTAATTATTTACAATGTGAAACTTCTGAGTTGCAGTTTTTGAACTTGATTAGTATTTCCCTGGAAGATTGTTAAGATATATAAATATTGAGATGGTCAAGCATATAAAAAATTCGAAAGAATAAAATACTCATAAATTTATAAGTTTAATAAGTAAATATTATGTGTAAATAAATTTCAATGTAATGCAGTAATTATAGTTATTCAATCCAAGAAGAAGTCCAGAATACTTTATAAACTAGGTTGATTCACGTTAATAATACAATTAATGTAATATATTTATGAACAATTCTTTCTATTATTTCAATAATAAACTTTAAAACACAAAGTTATAAATGATATGAATATATTTTTGGAACTTAAATGAAGGAGAAATTAACAAATTTTGAATGATTATTTTCTTAAAATAAAAAAAATGTTCCATTTCTAAAAAACAAGTAACAGTTCATAAACAATGCCTGATATTCTATGTATACAAAACAGTCTTACTTGTTGTCAAGTTATGATTATTTTCATTTATTTTAATATAATTAAATTAATTAATTTAAACTTTAGTATAATTAATAAATGATAAAGGCAATAAATTAAAAGGAATTGGACTGTAGCAATGATAAGTGAATTTAAATGTTGAATAAATGTTTGAATATACTATATTCAAGATAATAATATATCTATTATTGGCAAATCTAGACAAATCAAAACAAATAAAGCAATTCTCATGTTTATTATAGTCATTATCAACTATTTTTTTAATACAAGAACATTTATATGTTTAGATCATTATAAAAAAAATCAATTTGAATCCTGCTTCTCTGATAATTAGGGATTCATTTTAATAATGGAAATAAATGTAGGACTTTGCAGTAAATATATACTTTGGTAATGACTGAGAGATAGAGTTGATAAATGATTTTAAAATGAAATTATATTAAAAATACAGGATAATAATCATAAATTTGTGTCATAAAAGTGAAATAAAAAGTAAACATTATTAATCAATTAATTATCAATAAAATATGAACAAAATAAGTATAAAATTGACTCTGTTAATCATGACTGTCATCACTGAGTAGTCTTTCTTCTTTATAATATCTATCTTCAACAATGAAATCTCTATTATCGAGGTCATCCTCCACTACTGAATATTCTTCCAATCCACCTTCGATCTTAACAGGTACTATGTCTATAGAAATTAATTATGTATATTATATTCATTGTAACTTACAATTTAAATGAATAGCATTGCATATGCATATCAGACATTTTTGCATGAAGTCAAATTCTTAATTATTAATTGACAGTTTCTTGTTCTCCAAAAAGTTCATCATATTTCTATATGAACTCTTTGACAAATCATAAATATGGAGCTTCTATGGTGTTCTGTTGGCAAAAGCTTGGTGCTGAAGAATTCTAAGAAGCTTTTAACTCTGAAAGGTATTAACTTGAGATAACAGATTTAAACTTACACATTTAAATTTATTTATAGACATTTACTTCATATTTACATTTCACAAAAAGTATGTGTCTGAATATTATTTTTTGTTATTTAATTTGATTGAATATAGAACTATCATAACAACTAAATTAAAAAGTCATATATGTTTTTTATTAATTTGACTTAATTCACTATAGAATTAATTATAAATATTTATAATTAGAGGCCAGATTAGATTTACTTCTACAATTAATATAACTTAAGCAATCATATGATCATAATGACTCAGATTGAACATAGTTTGAGGTTACCATAGCTGCCTCCAATCTTCTTCCTGTTTTATAACTGGAACTGTCTCAGATGGCTTCAAATATAAATGGAACTAACGCTCACACCGAACGGAATTAATAGAGAGTGCTTAATAGTTGCAATTGAATTAAATTAATAGACAAAAGTTCATTAAAAAGTCAACATAGAATATTGTTTCATCATAATTACAATGTAGAACTAACTAGGGTAAATCCATTGATTGATAGCTGCTTCACTGTCAACATCCACAGCATCATTGTACTTTATATCAGTAAGTAAGAAGAAGACAACAACTTTAAACCATCTGGCTTTTAATGAATATTAATGTACTGGCCTAACTGGTAATAAGCTTATTAATGAGTTGATTATAATAAAATAAAATGGAATAAGGTATATTAAATTAATTTGGATTTTAATGGTAAACTATTTAGTGATTTCATCATAGTACGTGCTTTATCTATTTTTCTTTTGTGTTTAATCATTTAAACTGAAAATTTCTTTAATTTACACTGTTATATTATTGTAATAGTTTTACTATAATTCATCAATTATTATCTTTAGATTAGTTTTCAGATTTTTTAAATTTTTCAGTGCTTAAATTTATTAATTTAAACTTCAAAATTAATTGCTTCACCTGTACTTAGAACTTAAGTCTGACGTAATCCGGGTGTTCTTAAGAGTGAAAGATTAAATTTGCAAGTGTAGAGAAACGCTCTTCGATATAGTCCTGGGTGTTTAAGTATAAATAACAAAATTATATTTGGAAAGTATTTAAATAATATTGGACTCTCCTATCCTTATGCCGCCAAACATTCCCTTAAATTATGGTAATAAATTATTTTAATTTAATAATTCTGTGGACACTCACTGCAATTTTTATCCAGATTTACCTTTCTATTTATTGGTGATTTCAAGTAGTGATTAAGATTATACCTTGAATTTTCTAATTATTATTTCACTGTGGAAGGTAAAAGTCTTTAGATGTTTGTAAAGTAATGCATAGAATTAGCTCAATTTTGATTAAATTTATTTTTAATCAATAATAGTTTAGAAATCAATTAATATTAAGTATTTGACTTATGGTATCTTTATAATTTTCTTAAGGAAAGTTTATCTGTTATTTTGCATATAATCGTAATTAATATTTCAATTGACAAATGTTTTTATTATATATTGTTAGAAATATAGAATAAGATGTTTACAGCTAATAGTATTCAATATAAATTCGTTGCCTATTTTCAAATGAATTCTGATTATCAAATGTTTGTATTACAAATATATATTATATAAAATTACCCATTTTGCTCAGAAATATAGAGTTTTCTCTTAAATTCTCTGTAAATTGTTTATTTTAAATATATTCATTTAAAATATATTGAAAGCTCTTATAAAATTAGGCAGTTTGTTGAGTGAAAGTTAACCAGTTTCATTTGTATGATGTCAAAAGATATTTTGGTTTATCTAGCATCCAAGAGTTCAAGTATTAAGCCTACTTTGAATAAGTACTCTTTGAAATATTCTTTTGATAAACCCATAGTTACTATGTTTGTTTATTATTAATTAATCTAAAGTATGTTGTCTGGTGTCATTACATTGTAACTTATAAATTTAGCGATGGCTGTGTTAAAGTTGTAGTTAAAATCTACTCCTAGGTATTTGCAAAACTTTGTAAAATTTATAAGTCAAAGGCTTTTGCGCTAATATCAATGTTTTTTACCTTATTTAAGTTAAGGCTGTAGTTCACTAAGAGTTCTCTCACTTACTACTTTAAAATTAATATCTCATTCCAATCTTAAGAGAGGAAACCAATTTCATCAGTTTAAACTGTAATTATTTTTAGCAACAATAAACTATATTTTGTCTTATATATTCGTGGTGATACATATTAACTAGTCTCAGAACAAATAGTGATTTTGAGAATTATCTTGTCTAGGGGCTCTCAAGCAATTATAAATAATGATATGCGTCAATTCAAGATGTAGTGCTGTCTAGGGTAAATTATAAGTATCACCATCTTGGCTAAAATGTTCACAGATAATTTCTGGCTTATGGTCTTAATCATTTTTATGAAGACCGAATCAAAATTTGGTTCTGATTAGGTTATCAACTGTTTTACTTGCTGCCAAAAAATAATTTTTAACATCTGGTAAAACGTATAATTACTCCAGATCTTGTTTTAATTCCAAAGAAAAGTTCGTATACAAGGTCATCTATTCTAATTCTAGTCAAGATCGAGGATATGCTCTGTCTCAATAACAGAGCCTATGAAAGCATGTTTGTCTATAAAAGTTACTAAGAAAGTTCAATTCATGATACGTTTAATTTTCATTAATTTTACCAATATTATAACTTAATATTTATGAATTTATTTTCTTGTCTGTTCAAGTCAATTAAATATCCATAGTGGAAAAGATAAGAAAGGCAATTTTAGGAAAATATGAATCTAATTATGATATTTTAAGTTTATAATGATCTACTGCCTCATTAAGTTTCTAGAGGTTAAATTTAATGATTTAAATAATAAGTGCGACACCCTTCGAATATGATAACAATTTAGAGAGATAAACTATCTATTCATTTGGAATAAAAGGTCAATTTGATATTAATATTAATATGTTTATAAATATATATATGAATAAATCTGGTTAATTAGTTAAATCAATTTAAAAGGTCATTAATCTTAAATAAAATTATGATATACTTATTTAAAGTTGTTTTAGATTTAGAAATAAATGAATGAAGTTACAATATAAAACGGTTTATGAATGTAAAATAGTTTATTCTTATTTATATTTTACAAATTATATTAATAATTTTTATTTTTAGCTTGAACAATAAACTTTATTAAAACAATTTAAATTGAATACTTCATGAAAACTGAAAAGTTCTTTCTTTATATAATTCTTTTTATTGCATGGTTATTTAAATTCCTTATATATTTTTATTTAAGGTAATTCTATTAATGTTATTGATGTTATTTATATAATTATTATAATTAATCAATTATCAATTTCTATTCAAATCATATATATTATACTTAAATAGTTCTTCTGTCACTGCTTTATCATCTGCACTTATTTCCAAGTACCCTATCTGTTATCATTTTATTAAGCTTCACTCTGATTTATCATACATATTATGGTAATATAGTTACTGAGGTCATGATCATGATCTTCGTGTTTACAGCCATAATAACGAAGACTACGGGAATAGTAGCCATGTGACAACGTGTGACAAGTGAGTTTATCAAACAGTTTTTATGGGATTTAAGGTAAGACAAAGGATAAAACAAATAAAGATCATTTTCTTAATATGCTCGTTGAATTAGTTAATGAATTAGACTCTTCTTACTAAAAATGATATTGAGAATACCATAGTGGCAATATCAAGTTTGTTGATAAGGGAGATAAGAAATTGGAACACACATTTCAAAATAGATAAATAAATCACTATATAATGCTGTTAATCACAGATACAGTAATATAGATAGTAATTTATTGTTTACGCTCTTATTAGATCATATATTTTATTATTTCTATGTATTATTTAGTATTTATATATAAAATTTTTAATAGGAAATATGATAGTATTTTATTCAAAATATAATTTATTAAATATATAATCTCTAAATGCCCATTTGTTATGAGCCTAATGGTCATCCTTTTTCTAAATAAATTGTTTTATGAATTATTGCAAATAAAATTGATCATCAATCTAAGTGGTTTATAACTGTTAACACGTATTAATTGTTCTAATTTTTCTGTTAGTATTTCATATAGGGAAATGAATGTATTTAGTAATTTACAATTCCAAATGTACAATTAAATATAATAACTGATGATTCTTGATCTCATTCTTATTGTTTGACTATCCACTTATTTTCTCCTATTCTTCTCATTTCTACCATTATCAAGTATATTTTACTCTTAACTCCACTCTTTATGTCAATGCACCTCAAGACTGTTTATCTGATAAATCAGTGCTTGCATCTGAACAAATAGCAGTTTGATCTTCCACTGTTTAATTGAACATACTATGCTGCTATTGTTGTATTTACTTCTCATTGTGCTGCTTATCTACAGCTCACATTTATAGGTATTCACAATAATCTTCTATTATTAATAGTAAAATCCAAAAAAGTGCTGTAAATTCAGTTTTTTGTTAGTTTTCACATTATTTCTTGAAATTATTTCTCAATAATTAGCGAAATTTCGAGTTTATAGCTTTTACAGTTTTTCCTATTGTAAACGAATTTTTATTAAGGGGTTTTCATTTTTTGATTAATTTGTTATTAAAATATCTAGATTTAATCATAAAAACACTATTATAGTTCAAATTAATTCAATTTTATTATATTTTCTTGTATATGATTAATCTCAATGATTATATCTTGATAAATTATCAATTATTTGGTTTAATAAACCAATTCTAATGGGAACTGTAAGAAGAAAAAAAAATGTTATGCATAAAATAAACGAGTTTATTTTGAAATTCTTAGTTGGTGTAATCTGGAAATGCTGATTGAAAAGCTTGATGAATATGATATTGGAGTGAAATAGCTGGCAAAGTGATAATAACAACACAATTTAGAGAAAATTAAATTATTTGTGTATCAAATCGATTAATTAAATAGATATCCAATGATAACTTAATTTAAATATAGACTTTACATATAATAGATAAATTTCATATGCTTGTTAAATATCTTTGATATTAGATGTTTATTATTAAGATTTAATAGATTTAAATTAAGTTAATCAGTCAAGAGTTTAATTAATCCTTAGTGAGGTTGACATATCAAATCTACTAAAGATTAAATAAACTTAAGTAGTGTACCTTGAAATATTTATATATTAATCGCTTATGTTGTAATTCGTTAAAAATAAGAGCTCATTTTCAATGATCTACTTTTTATTCTTTTTAATTCAAAGTCATTGATTTCTTCTTTATCTTATTTTATCTTAACAACCATATTTTCTAATACTTTTACCATTAATCTCCTAGTCTTTCTAGCTCCTTGACATATTCAGCTAGGGGTACTTTATAGAATTTGGTTTATTTATTCTCTTTTTCACATCCTCTCTTTACTGATTGTTGTCCTATTGCTGAATGAAGAGGTAATACTATATTGGTCTGTTTTCCATGTCACTAAACCTTCCTTCTTGTACTCGTTGCTATTGTTCCATTAGTCATGATGACTCAATCACCCCATATGTCTATTTATAAGTTCCAGTTTGTCATCTCATTCTGACTTATATATTACTCAATCAATTAATTTAGTTTATACCTCAACTCTGTGATTTTTCCACATCATTTAATCCTTTAATATACCCAAATTACAACTTTTTAGCTTTAAAAAGCTTACAATCAGATGGAAATCTGCTAATATTTTTTCATATAACCCAATCTTAAGTAAATATTTCCAAATTAGCTAGCCCCAAAAGTTCAAGTGATAGGTGATTTGTTTTTCAGATATCATTTTTATCGCAAACATCAGAGGCAAATTTTCGGTAAATTTCCAGTTTGCACATTAACTACTCCAAGAAAAACTCTTTTCCCATCACTTCCCACAATTATGCTGGCTATAGAGTTTAATCTTTTCTGGATAACTACTTGACTTTCAACTTATTTTTTTTGCGTCATAAATTTCCAGTATCATTTCTAGTCTATAAAATTACCTTGTTTATATAGTTATTTATACTGATTTCTTAGCTGCTTGAAGGAATATACCCTTGAAATTATTTCGTCTCCCATCTTAATTATTATATAGGCGGTTTTTAGTTATTGTATGCTTAGATTAAATTTAATTTATTTGACTCTTGTAATATTTCGAATATATAACCGACTCATTCATTGTAATACAATTTGGAATCATCTATAAATATAGTATGTCGCCCAAGCAACTGGAAGAAGATAGAAAAAGCCTTGGTGAAGAGGTTTCCATGATAGAGAACAGGCAAGAGTTAGAGGGAACAGAGAATGGGACCTATGGTCATAGAGGCAAGAGAACCGCTGGAGAGAGATAAATGAGGATTGATAACATGGTCTCAGGAAGACACTTTTAGGAGAACACTATTGATGTGTGCTTACGCCATATAGAGGAGGCTCAGTTCAGCGAGCAAAAGATTTCACAAATGATACTCCCACCAATAGGCCTGAATGAAAAAGGAAAGTACAAGTAGAGAGAGCAATTGGCTCAACAAACTGGGAAATGGAAAATGACAAATTCTGGAGAGAAAAAGAAGAGGATATAAGGAGTGCCATAATTCCAATAAGTTGCCAAATCAGTATCAAAGGCTGCAAGAAATAGATAATTATAAGATTAACCAAAGAGACAGGAATCATGAAGGTATATTACTCAAGAAACCATGTGGGAAGTTTAGCATTGATTCAGAAATTTTAAGAGCAAATAAACAAGATAATAATGGGAAAAACTTAAAATGCTGACAAAATAGTCATTAAACAAAAAACAAACCAAGTCAAAGATCCAGAAGACTGCGGAGTGATGGGAATTTTAATTGCTAATCATCTTGCCTTGGAACTTGCAGAAGAACTTATCTTTCAGAAATTCGCCAAAGACTGGATGAACATGCAGAGATATATTCTTATGTTTAATCTAGAAGTGCGGTTCATGAAACTAGAGATAGGGAAGTCTGGTGTTACAGTTGAAGAAAAGACAATATAGATAATCAGGGAGATGAAGAATGAAATGCTATGCTAGGCAGATATTGACGAGAACGGAACTCAGAACATCAACATGATCTTGCAAATAGACGTATGTGATGAGTTAGTTCTGAATAACGGGACAGAGATGCAGATGGAGCTGATTCAGGAAGAGCAAGAGGGTATATTCAACTGTATAATCGAAGAAGATGCTTAAATCGAAGAATACCAATTCAAACGGACAGCTCACGACAATTAGACAGAGAAGAAATCATCAGGAGCAGCTGTCAAACCCAAACTAATCCAATCACCAACCAGGGTGGAGAGCAATAATTCAGGTAACCAAAAGGAACAAGATGTTAGGGATCAAGTGATGAAAGAGAATCACGAGAATAAAAATGAGAGACCAAGTAATTTACATAACGTAGATGAGGATGAGATAGCAACCTTACATACGGAGTGAAGATGAGGACAAGGAAATGTAAAGAATTACATCAAGCTATTTATAAGCATTTTTTAGAAATTATGCATTTAATTTTACCTTTAGTTATTACTTACTTTCTTTACTTAATCTATAAACATATTATTAATTTGGTATTATTTTTATCTTATTTAATAAAGTAAGATACCAAAATAAGTGAGATGTCGTGGGATTTAGATTCATCCACTTTTAATTAAATATTAAACATTTAAAACTTATTAGACGTTTACAATTAAAGAAGTTTACAATTTATTGTATTTATCAATCAAATAAATTATTTTTGCTTAAATGATAAAATAATTTATAATATTAATCGAATTATCATCTTTTTATGTAATTAATTGCATTTTTAAATTATTAAAAAAAACTTGATTGAAGTTTATTTTGGTAGTCATATAGGTATTTTTAAAGAATTTTAAGTCAAACTCTTTAATAAATAGGTATAAGTAATACAGATATACAAATTAATGTTATGAAAATTGCAATTTCATAATTTAAAGATTGTTATTAGGAAGTTTCATTAAATTATAGTTAAATTTTGATGATAATATTTGAAGTCAAAAGAAATGAATATTAATATATTTAAACTTACCCTGAGCTGTAAATTTAAACCTTCAATGTTTACTAATTATAACACTAAATTAATTCAAAATATTAAGATGAATTATATATAAAAAAACTTTTAATTTTAAATTTAGAAATATTCCAGCTCAATTATTTATAATATTGTAGAAATAATTAATAATTGAGTGATTCTAATAATAAATTCACACCATTATATAAGATAATTTCTCGAAAATTATTATTTTCTTGAAGTAATTTTATTATTAATAATTATTGGTTCATATTAAATAAGACTTTGACATGAATACTAAAAAATAAAAATTAATAAAATTTAGATTATATTAATATTCTTAGAGTGAGAGTTAAATCCTACTGTAAATTTGTTTTTAAAATAATTATTTATACAAATATAAAGAGATATCAATGAAAACAAATTTAATCGAGGAATAATTTCATAATATTAATTCATTCTTCAAATTTTTTAATTTATATATTAACTACTAATTTTTAAGCTAATTGTATTTAAAAAAGTATAAATTATTGAGATTTATAGTAATTTTTAAAGTAATTGAGGCTCATTTTCGATTTAGTTTTAGTATGCCAACCTTTCATATTGTTTCCTATATAAAACAGCCAACCTCGACAAAGTTGCTTCGTGCTTTTACAATTATTTATTATAATATAACGAATAATGTAGAACGCTTTAAATTTCAACTACTTAATTATCCTTTTTAATATAAATAAGAGTCTTTTTTCTCAAAATGCAGTGTGATTTTAATCTAACAGTTAATTACTTAATATAGATGTTTTGAAGCTATAAGATCATCAGAATTCTCTAGAGTTAATTAAATAATATGGATCTTGCTATTTACTTGGCAACGAGCACGGTGAAATAGGTTTGAGAGGGATTTGAATATTGTATAATGACGATCTTGGATGTAGATAATTAAACTTATCAAATCTTGTGGAGATAATTATATAGAAATCAAATTTTTCGTGGTTATCAAGAAAATTGGATCAACTTTGTAGATTTAATCGACTCTTCGGAAAATGACTATCACCTACGAATTCAAAAAAAGAATAATAATATCATTAATCGTCCCAAGATAGAATCCGAAATATATCACAGCAGTTGCTAGCAATCTAAAACTCAATACTTTTATTTTAATTGAGCTACTTGAAGGACTCCGAGGGGTAAAAAAATCCTATTTTATACTCAGTTTTTTTATAAGAAATAAGCATTTCCAAAATTTAGGTTCTAATTCTCAAACCACTTGATTTCTCTTAAATCTAATTACGAATTTTATATTGACTTATGGCCAATTTGTACTTGTCGAGAAGTGGGACCTGTCACTTCGAGGTCAGACTACTCGAAAAACTAGATTTAAGGTTTGAGAGTAGCCCAAATTGTTAATTTTAATCATCTACCTTAATGATCTTTATGCTCCAATTTTCAAATCATTACCTAATACTTTTCATCGTGTCTCTCAACTAACAAAATACATACACTTGAATTAACATTTAAGTTGCTTGAAGGACAATCATCCTTTTTTAGGCACATGTTTTATCTTAGAAATTGTGGATTAAATTTGTAAAATGCAATTTTTATATGATTCTTTGAGTATTCCTAAACCCCTTAACTTCATAGAGTGGCAATCACCCAAGGATTATAGTTTACTACATATGCTCTCCTCTCCCGATATAGATTCATTATATGTCCTCTTTTTATCCTATAAATACATCACTCCTTTAATCTTGACAAAGTTGCCTCCAGCGATTTTAAATTTCAAGATTTTAAATCCATAATATTATTATTTGCATGCTTTTAGGTTCTGCTACTAAGATTACCATATGAAATGTTTCATATGATGCTGTAATTTCTTATTATAAATAATTTTCGACTGCCATTTATAACTTGGAGTCTACAATACTCCAAAACCCAATATTTAGAGAGTAAAATGTTGATTGAAAATGAAAAATGTAAATGGAAATTAATATTTGATTAGCATTGTGATTTATAAAGAATGATCAAATATTTAATACTTATTTTTTAATTAATTTATATATTACTCTAACTCGAATTTTTATTGATTTTTTTTAAGATAGTATGCGATAAAATCTTATTAAGTTGTCTTAGTGTTTTTAATAATAATAAGTTCAAATTATTTGATAATTTATTAGAATTAATAAATGTCCATTTAATCAATATAAATTAATCATCTAAAACCCCATAGATCAATTAAGAAATGAAGATTGGGGTTAAGAACAATTAAATTAAGAATTAATTATTATTGGCGTATAATTATAATATTTGGGCTAATTATTAAAACTATTGGCTCGATTAATTGTCCTTATAAAATAATCCAATCAGGGTGTGTTAATTTGATTTTAGCCTAATTATTAATATTATTAGCCAATTATAATTAATTTTTAATCTAATTGTTCTTAACTCCTATCCTCGCTTCTTAATTGATCTATGGGGTTTTTTATTGATTTAATTATTTATAAAATATGAACTTATTATTTTAAAATCAACTAGGAATTTTAATACAAGTAATAGCTATTTGAGTAATTTAATATATTTTTTCGTATTCTATCTCGTAATTAATATAATTTTCAGATAGTGTTGAGTTTTATTTAATTAACCAATTAATTTTTAAATGTACAAGTAATTTTTTGATGATCCTTATATATTTTTAAAGTAACTAAAAATTTTACTTAATAATATTGCGGCCTCATTAGAGCTGAGACTGCAAACAAAGAAACATGGAGATGCTGAGTAATAATGATAAAATCATCAGATCTTTAAATCACTTAAACATATTAATAAACTTTGACTCTATTTATATCAAAGGCAGTTCCCTACGGTATATTGTAGTGTATATTTCAGATTGGCTTAGGTGTAAGTACTTCTTAAATATTTATAAAATACAAAAGATTTAGAATAAATTAATTCAAAGAAATACACAACTGGCTTTAAAATGTAAAATAAAAATAGTCACAAATTTATATCAGAAATTAGTTTAATAAAACTTGAATAAATTGCATGTTTTTTATATTAGATTAGTA
The DNA here is from genome assembly GCA_000711775.1 of Oxytricha trifallax. Taxonomy (NCBI): domain Eukaryota; phylum Ciliophora; class Spirotrichea; order Sporadotrichida; family Oxytrichidae; genus Oxytricha; species Oxytricha trifallax. The sequence continues at coordinate 19,841 of ARYC01001386.1, read as the reverse complement.
ACTGCTTTTAATTAATTACATCATTATTTTTTTTTTTAATTATTCATTGCCTATATAGATTGATTTGAGCGAACAAGAAATTATTGTACAAGTATTACTCTTTTTATTTATAATATTAAGTGCTGCCTTAAATTACTGTCAAGTCACTCCCCCTTAATCTAAATTACATTATTCTATATAAATTTTGGATTGTTTACTTTTACATATAAATTCAAATGTACAATCTATTTGACGAAATTATCGAAATTTAAACAAGAGAATGTATCAATTACTTCCACAATATTGCATTTAATAAGAAATAATAGTTTCTGCTTGTTTGGATAGAATGGATCTTTTTCACGCACTCTCAACCATTTTAGATTTAGTTATTTATAATATATACAAAATATAGAAAATCTTTTGAAAATATATCAAAATCTTGTAAACCATAGGAGATTTTGGCTTTACCTTACACTACTACGAGAGAGAGGAATGAGTGCTCCCATTCGCATGAAAGTCACTACTTCGACAAGAAAACATCTTCTTACTAAATATTCTTTAACTATAGTGTTGCTCAAGAAATGGATGTGAAATGGCGTTTAAGGAAAAAGGCATGGGTATTTATTGGGAAATCTTAACGCTAAATAATCTAAGTTCCAAGAGTAGATGTCTTTATCGGACATTTTACCTTCGTGAGATAGCTTCCTCTGCAAATAGTGGTGCCTGTGATTGGCCGGAAGGGAGCCATTCACTCCCCAATTTGATTTGAAAAAAATGAAAATCAAAATATTTTTACTGGCTAATGTTTAATAGCTTCCAAGAATGAACACTGTTTTGACTAAGTTTAAGACCAGGCTTAAAAAAATTCATTTACATTATTCCTTAATAAAACATAAAACTACAAAGTCAAGCAAACATACTTCAAAAGATACAGAGATGAGAGATGTAAGAGTACTTCTTTGAAGAAGTCATTCCACGGACTTCTTTTCACACTCAGCGGTAAATACGAAATTGTCAGAAACCCATATCATAGAACTCATAGAAGAATGTTTAAAACTTATGCATCACCTACAATTCAAAGGAAAATAAGGATTTTTTTGGAAAAATTCAATTAAATAAAAAAACTAACATCAAATGAATGAACGAGCGAAGGTAATATTAATCATTTAAACAGTATTATTTGTGAATTGTATGATTTCACTACTAAATATATTCATAGATTAAGCTTCTATTATAAAAGGTTCGTACTTTTTTTGATAATATTATAATTTTAGTAAGAGCTACTATTTAAGATAAATATATATATATAATTTTTAAAATAATTTTTTTAATTCTAATATTAATGCATTTTTTATAATTTATCTTCTCCCAATTAATCACAATCTTTTATTACTTCTTAAAATAACAATAGATGTGTTGATAGTTTAATTGATGAAATAAGCTTAGACTAAATATGAAAATTAATGATGATTAATATTGTTTTTAATTATAAATTAATTATTTTCATATTTGATAATATTCCCATAAATTAAATGAAATAATTTTTAGAAAATATTGTTTTTTATTATAAAATGGAGGAGTTTTTGGCATAATTAATGATGTCAAAGTAGTACTACTTCAGGCACGACTTCTTCATGACAGTAAGTTGAATTGTAAAGATGAGAGCATCGAATATATTCGTAAAAAGCTGAAGTTTAACTAAAAATGCAATTATGAGGTCAACGTGTATGACGATTCAGCTTCTAAAGAAGCGTATAACCACATCAATACAATAAATACTTACTATGGAATTTATAGATAAATATTTTATGCTTTAAAATAGAGAAGGATTGTTGCTGATTTTAAAAATAAATTTAAATTGATTGAAACAAGCATCAAAAAAATCTCCCAAAGATTATTCAGATTAGACTAATCCACACATATTTGGTAATCCTTCAGAGATACAAATTGAATACGGCAAAATAACAACGAGTAAGTCAATTTAACAATTAATGGTAATACCATAAAAACGCAACATCAAACACTTTATGAAAGAATTCAAAGGAGAATAAAGAGAATTGATCCATGCCATATAAGAAGTTCTTATTATTCTTCAAGTATTTAAGTGATATTAAATACTTGTATTAAATCTGTTTAGTCCTATAAAAATACAACAGTGCTAATAAAGTATTGAGACATCTTTGGGATGTCAAGATAATCAAAATCTCTATGAGGGAGTAGCTCTACACATTGCAAAGCAAGCAACCCAAAATATGATTAGGCTAAAAAATATAAACTTCAGTAATTTATAAGAATTGGGAATGAGGAAGTTACAAAAGCCTTAGACTAAGTTTTGATAAAGAAAGAAGAAAACAAAATTCACTTTGTTTAGCTTTAAGGTGTAGTTAAGACTGGGAAAAGTACGATACTAAAAAATTAATTGACTTAATCTTATTAGCGATGAGATAACCTCCAAGCCAACCCGATTTCATGTTGATAAAAAAATATCATTAATACTACCCATGATTTTGGAGGAAAAGATCGAGAAGTTCTTTAATAAGTTAACTTCCCCACTATGAAAAAAATATGAGAATGCAAAAGATATTCAGTTTATGTGAAATTTGCCAAGAGTAAGGCCTTTTATTATTATGATTGGGACATCATTAATCCTAAACACTTTCTTATATGGAACAAAATTAAAGTTGAAGAGAAAGATTGGTTCGAGAAACGATCCATCACTATGTCTCAAAAGTGAAGGGCAAATAAGGCAAGTTAAAGCTTCAATTCAAAGAAGTATAGCTTGCAAAATAAATTTAGAGAGATCAATAGAAGAAGGGATTTGTTTACAAGGAATTAACGTTGTGTTAAATGATTAACATCAAATAAATTTATCATATCACTGTTTAATACTAAAATCAAACCATCAATCTTAGTCGTGACGAAGACGTATCTGAGCGAGTTGACGAGGCAAATTCCGTGACGTGGCAGTCATAAAGTAGAAAACTCCGAAAAAACCAATCTCGCTATCATTTATTCTCCTCCTAAAATCAAGATGTTGCCAAAAGACGACAGGGCTCGTAGAATTCAACCAGACTGACAGAAGTTGGAGAAAAACTCAGGAATTAACGTTGATACTGGAGATAAGGGAAAATACTAAGAAATATTAATGGAAAAACCATTAGAGGCACAGATAATGAGGCCACTGATGGAGAATGACAAATATCAGTAATTGTCTAAAATACAGTACCAATCTCTTTATAATATATATATATATATTTTTGCGTAATCTGTAGAGTTATATATATATATAACAATTATATATTTCATATTTGGTCATAATCACTTTCTTAATTTATTTCTAGTTAGATTTAAATGTAATTAAAGGAAGATAGAGTTATATATACTTTAAGCATTTATTTTTATTTAATATTCCCTATTCTAATATATTTTATCAGTATTAATTCTGAATATATAAAAATATTTACATAATATAATTATTTTATTTGTAATAAGTAAACCTTCATCAAAAATATATTCATTGGTAATTTATAAGACATTTTCACTATTTAATATTTGATTTATATTTAATTTAATTCACAAATATGCATTTAAATAATATATATTATTTTATTTCATTAATATAAATTATGATGTTTTTACCCTTCCAATATAGTAGTGCCCACTTACTTGATAATTTGATATTTTGTTATGGATTAAATACAGCTAGTACTATCACGAATAAAATATTTCATTGAAGTTAAATTCAAAGGTCTCTAGTTCATTTAAATCATTATTGTATTTTCCAAAAATATAGTTACAATTCATTTTAAAATTGTGGAAAAGCTTTATCAGAGTGTTTATGTTTCAGTTGGTGTTATTTGTGATAAATCATTGCTAATAATGCTGTTGCATCATTTGCTCTTGCTCTCTTTATCTTCAAATAATCCATCATATTAAATAATATTAAGTGTGTATTTTCTTGGGATTCTTTTTAATTAAATTGGCTATAACCACTGAAATTTACATAATTAAATCTATGTTATTATCTTAATCGTCTTAGTTATTGTTATCTACATTGTCATCCTCCTCTTCACTATTAAATGATAGCAAATTTTAATACATTTATTTAGGAATTTACATTAAATTCATATATTTACAATAATAAAAATTTAAATATGAGATTATAAATAAAAGAAAAGTAAATAAAACAGGATGTAAATACAGATTGGAATGATAGAAAGAGTTAAAAGGAACAGAGCACTACTAATGAAAATAAAATATTAAATTAATTAACGATTTAGAAACTACAATATGATGCTAAGAGTAAAAATATATTTAATTTTGGAAGTATAAAATAGTATTAATAGTTAATTATTCTTCAAAATGACTACAAAATATTATTTAATAAGAAACGTACTTCCATTGAAGCAGGACTGGATACGGTATGAGATTTCAAGGAAATGAAAGGAGTCAAAACATTTGATAGTTTTAACCTTCCAAACAAGAAGTATGTATGATAACAAAATTAGGAATATTTCAAGAAACCTCAGGAAAAGAGAAAAGCATCCAAATAAAGTAAATAGTAGCAAGCTATCATTTAAAATAGTAGTTTATCTGAGTCATGTCTCCCTAGCATGTGATTCGCAAGTTTGTAAAAGTCATAAAGATATCTAGCAAAAGTTGGGAATACAAATATCCTTGATTTCGAAGATTCTTTGGCATTCGCCGATAGGGAATACCAAATTATCGATAAAATACAAAATATTAGGAATTAACTTTAAGGAAATATAAAAGTAACTGCAATAAATTGTATAAATATAAATAAAAATTCATGTTTTAAAAAGCATGAAATAATCTATTTGTATTTTATACACTTTAAGATATTAATTATGAGCTTCTGTATATTTTCTGATTGATGTTTAGTTATTTTTAATTTTCTAAATCGTTTGTTATTTATTAGTTGAGCATATCTGAATCATATTTCAGAATATTTTAACTATATTTAGAAGGTACTATTCTATTTCTAAATTAAGTATGTTACCTTAACACCTCAATTTGTGAATATTAATTTTTAAATGTTAGAAATCATAAGGATTATTATACCAAATACATTTATTTATTTTGTTTTAAGCGTATTAGAAATATAGAGTTTGAAAATTCAATTTACTTACTTTGTACAAATATTTTCAAGTAAATTAGAGTAGTAAAATAATAAAGCGATAAGCTCCGTCTATATTCAACCATCTTTTATTAATATATGAATATATAATTTTAATAAGTTTATATTAAAATTATTATAATTTTTTAATTATAAAAGATTCATTATCAATATTAGTAAGATAGTCCATTCAGGAAAGAATCGTAAGTAATAATCTGGGTAAAGTGAAATAGAGCATGTTTAGAGTGAAAAAGTTTTACGTGAAATGAAAGCATTGCCTATATCGTGAAGGGCTTAAGTTATCAAGAGTCACTTCAGTCTTGCGTTTCTTTTCGACTAGTACGTTGAGGTATTTCTATTTGTAAAACAGCATTTCATTTTCCGAAAAAAAATACTGTAATCACAGAAGTTCCTTTGATCAAAATCGACAGCAGTGGAAAAGTGCTTAGAAATTGGCATGATCCTTAAAGAGAAGCTCAACCATTGATTGATGATACCATACAATTCACTGTTGGTAAACTCCCAATTGTGTTTGGGCGAAATAATGCAAGTAAATTTTTATACCCATTATCGAGGACTTTATATAACAATAACTGATGCTATTAGTACAAGTGGGTAGATAATATACAAATATTGAATGTGTATTTTTTGAATTTAATATTCATTTCAAGTTAAATATAATCAGAAAATAAATTGCAAATTGTTAAATAAAAAATGGATCAGAGTGGAGTCTCAAAAATTAACGTGAATTGGTAAGTATAATTTAAATAAAATTATTTTTATTTTCTCAGACAAATCTTCAAATACTATAGATACTTCTACTATCACTAACATATTTTATACTATCTTAAATCATAATGATTGACAAAAACAAGATATTGGCAAGATTCTAAGCAATTACATGCCAGCATTTATCTTTAGAAAGTGAGATATTTATATGAGTTAAGAATTGCACAAGATTAACAAACAATTTATATACTAATTATCGTGAGTTATATAAGTTGTTAGCTTGAATAGATATTCAGGAAAATGCAAAAATAAATGAAATTTCACATTTTATATATGAGATAGTTGATTAATTGGAAATTAATCATGAAATTATTCCTCATTTTTTAAAGGAAAACTCCTTTTAGATAGATAGATAGATAATAACTTTAGGTAAAATAAAGGTGCTTAAATTTACCACTGATATATAAAGAGAAAGTGTAATTCATTACTGCTCCAACTTCTCAGTTTTATTCGTTTCCTGATTTCCATCTTCATCGTTCAGGTTTGTCTCCTTCTTTCATCCTATCTTTTCTCTGTCTGCTCACTCATTTCCTGAACTTAGTTATCTTCCTCAATTTCAATACTTATGGGAGTTGTATTGTTCATCATAGTGCTTTGGATGAGTTTCGGTTGAAAACTCCTTTTATAATCTAAACTTATTTATTTATATAATTTTAATGCCACTTACCAAATATTTTACGTTTATTTTCCCTAATATTTTGTATTTTATCAATAATAAGAACATCTTAAAAGTTCTTCACGCTCATGAATCTTTATGATTGACAATTTGACAATTCCTCTTAGCAAATTCACGCAACAGCTCTTCGTTAGAAATTTCTTACCATTATCATTACATCCATACAATTGCGCTCTTAACTTTATTGGGACTCTTCGAATAGTTCTTAACCGTTAATGAAGAAACTATGAATTTCTTTAAAAGATGATTCTCCTACAGATGCATAGCTCATAACTAAACTCAGCTGATGCTTGCCCAAAATCAATTCAATCCTATTGCTTTTCTTTTCTCGGTCAAACACTGATAATGTCATCTTCAGTTCTATCCGTTTAACGTCAGTTTGATGACGAAACACCTTATTCATATTTTGATGGAGTACTTAATTACCGCTTCGAAGCGCTTTGATATTTAAGAAATTTTTTTATAAAGTGAATTGTTTTAAGTAATAAAATAAAGAGATTACTATTTGAAAAAGTGACAATCAGAGACCTCTCTATATTATTCAATATTAATTTTAAGTTACAATAAACACGTCAATCATTTTACTTTTATAATGATAACGCCTATTGTAAGAATGAAGATGTCAACGGACAATTAGTTCAATAAATCGCAGAAAAGAGGCAATAGAAGTTAATATTTGTGATGAAGATTATGAAGATAAGAATAAAGAGGAATATAGCGCGCAATTTTTAGAAAAAGATTTTCCTATATTCTATTGCTATGACTATTAGATTATTTGTAGTTCACTTTATATACTTATAAAAACAACATCATACTTCAAGAGTATGATTTATAGATAAAAATAACTTAAATTACTCTCTCAAGTTGCCTTCGTCTTGCTAATAGTTAGACGAGAGGAACTATTCTTTTGGTATACTTGAGATTTTTGGAGGACCTGCTTTGTTATGAAGTTTGCCCTCTTAGCATTCAAATGCCAATCGTTTCTTCTAATGCTTCTTATTGATAATCAGGAGAGTCTTAAGAAATTCCAAACGAGCTTCTAAGGCATATGAGAATTAAGCTAACTTGCTTTGATGGAGGCACAAATCTCTTGCCATAAACCTATCTCTTAGTAGGTAAGTTGACAAACTATCAATCAACCCTTATTTGTTTAGAGTTTTCTAAGCAGCTACCTATGTCTATTTTCCCATTTTAGTTTAAATAACATCAAATTTTATTGATATAGCAACAGAAGGGAATTTGACACATAAAAGCAAATCGAATATATTTTTAATAGTTGGCACTATAATATACTTTCAATTACCTCAAATAAATAATCCTCTCTAAAAATTAATTCCTATACATTTGGTAGGTAGTTTCTGTTTCTCACAGCTGACTGATATAGCTAATCTTTAGTGTTAATGAGCTTAGAAAAATTATCAAGCGTAACTCTATTATAATTTCTCATTGCTGATAAATGTTTAACATTATATATAAATGTAATACTAATCAATAATACAAGTAAAGAATTTAGAATCGAAATAAGTAAGATTAAAATAATTTGTATTTAAATTGTAATGACATATTATTGTTTATAAATGGCATGCAAGGCTAAAGTGATTCTTAAATTGCTGCTAAAACTTTTTAAAAAAAGCTATGAATAAAAATGATTCTTTTTTTACATAGAATGGAATTCTTTAATCTAAACACGTGGAAGGCAATAAATTAAAATGAATACTTGTTAAACGTGAAAGTATTAGTAATGATAACCACAAAAATGAAATTAAGAACAATTTTTTCATCTATCTATTATCCTTCGTTTGCTTCATTTGGCCACACCTATTTTTTGGATCTCATCTTTTTCCATTGACTCTTGAACTTTCAATCTACAGACTTAGCCACTATTGGTTGGTAAATATCGCCAAAATATAAATTATCTAAACTTGTTTATGAAACATATAATATTTAGTGAATGACCACCTGCTCCAGCATCACTATTTTTATGTTTTAATTTTCTTTAAGTTAATTCCATTATTATTTCCCTATTTAGAATGTAATTGCTGCATTAAAATCTTTTCAAAGTTAGATATGATAAAGATTAAATTGAAAAATGCAATGTGTGTGTCATTACAAAAAATTATATATACAATAATTATTAATAAATATAAATTAAACTTGAAGCACTCTTCTCTATTGAAATCATTATAAAAACAACTCAAAACAAATTTAAATTAAAATATCAATAATTGTATATAGAAATATTTAAAATACCAGAGAAAAAGAAATATATAATTTGAAGCATAACTACAAAATAGAATAATTAACATGAAGAAAATATAATCAATGATGGTTTAATGGAATAACAGAAAGAATTAGAAAGCAGTATAATTGAAAATATAAACATCAATGAGAAATTAGTTTAGATAAACTCTAAACCAAATAGGTCAGTAACTTTAGGTAAATTAATTTATGAAGCAAGTTATATGGCCATAATGCTTATAATATATTTAATGTAGTGAAAATACTGAGAGTATAGATGAAATTATTGAATTTTAAAGCATAAAAATCTAAAATTTTAGAAGATATGGAGTTTTTCTGACATTTACGAAAATTACATTCAATTTAAATCATAAGTGTAAAAGATTCAGGATAAAATAAGTAATTTTTATGGATTCAATCATTGTGAATTAATTAATTTTTATTTCAGGTTGCTAATAGTAATCTGATCGTACTTTTATAATGTTTATAAATAATTATTAATAAATAATATCATCAATATACTTAAGTAAAAGATTGCTTGATCAATAAAGAGAATCAACTAAAGATCGAAAATGAAATATCTGAAACGAAGTTATTGTTTGGAAAAATGAAACCAATCAAAGTAAATTTCTCTCTTCCATCCACCCGTGTCTTTATCGTCAAGATTAATGGTGCTAAACTGCTTGAGAGCGAAACTCTTATACTCAATCTCAATTTATATTAAACTAGCTATTATTCTATTTGATTTATTTGCTGATTGTTGTTGAAGCACAAAATAATACTGGTAAATGCTTTTGTACTGATTTTTCAACTCATGATGAAATTTATGTAATTTAGCCAATAGCTTCCTTAGATGAAATTTGATATTAATCTTATAAGTAAGCTTTATTTGCTATATGACAGCTATTATTAATACATAAGCAATATATATCATTATCTTTTGAGATTGTTGTCGATTTTATTATATTTTCTTCCATATAGAAATGAATAGAAGGAGGTAATATGAAAGACTATAGTTGCAACTGCAGTATTTATATTCAATAAAATAGACGATTTTTCTTATATAAATTTGTCACTAAACTCAAAATAAAGAATCACAGATGAATCTTTGAATGATGAACGTTGTACTGATTTGCCTATCTAACTAGGAAAATGAGTAATATTTAATAATAAACTCAATTTTATAACAAAAAAGAAGAAATTATTCAGAGTAAACATATTGATATTAGATATACTATTTATAATTTCTCCTTTTTTATTTACATTTTGAGTATTTAAGCAAATCATACTTAATACAACCTTAAACTGAAACTTTCCAAAACTGTGAAATCTTCTTTATTATTATTTGTCGCTTTACAATTAATTCATTATTAATTAACAGTTTAAATTATTTGATGTCTAAGTAACCTCCGCTACTTGAACAATTTTTATGAAACATATTTAAAAGTTTAAATATTGATAAGAAAGTTAATGTTTTTCTAATAAAATTTTTATTACAACATTTATATCAATTACATCAAGGGAAATTAGTAGGCTTCCACCTATTAGGTAACTATGTTTAATTAGTGACTACAATTTATGAGATACCTGTTACTAGTCTTTCTTCCGAGGTTACATATAGCAAAATGAAGGCGGTTTATAATCTATAAAATAAATGTTTTAACTTGATTTATCTACTATTTTATGTTTCTTTTTACAAGATAGTTTTAGCAATGAATCAATAACATGAAAGAACACGGATTTAATTCACTAAAAGAGAGAATATAATAAGGTCTTTCTATCATTCCTATTATCAAATTGATCTCAATAAATTTTTATTCAACATCCAATTCGAAACGCTCAATTGGAAATCTTACTATAATCATAGTGGAAGAAAGTTAGAAAATTGAGGTGATTGATTTATCGAAGTTTCTATCTTCATAAATAAATTAATTTTAATAGTTATAATTGTATTAATGGTTTGGTTTGAGGTTTAAAAGGAAAAAACAAAAATAATAGTTTGTTTATAAATTATTCATTTAAGAGCAGAATGGATAAAATAGAGTTAATAATAACAATTATATAATGTAAACTGATTTAACTGCAAGAATATCTGATTAATATAGAAAATATAAAAAATATTAATAATATTTCAGATGCTCATGCATGAATGGCTAATATTATTAATTTATGTATACGATCTATTTACAATAAACTAAATCTATAGATATATAGTAAAGCAGGAAAGGACAATTTTATTTTTAATTATTTATTATATAACAGTAGATGAATATAATCTAGCAAAGCCAAATGACTTTGATGATATTATTGGCAAATTAAAAGTTTGAAAAGGAATAGAAGTGAGGAGATAAATAAATAGAGAAGAGAATGAAAACATTCATAACTATTAGAATAGCAATAACCAGATCATAATAGTTATTAAGAGGAGATTTCATTCCTGTAAATGTAAATATATGTTTAAAGCAATATCTTAAAAATAATACTGTAAAAATCTTAATAAAGAATAAAATTATTTGAATGCAGATAAAGTCTAAAACTATCAAAGAGTATTTATATTTCATTATTTTTATTCTATTCTATGTGTTTCCACTATGTTTTATTAATTAGAATTATATTAAACATTTATAAACTGTAATTTTGTAAAGATAAGAGGTTGAACTTTAATGCTTTTTGTTAAGATTTGTATATTCAATTGAGTTTTGTTGTCGTAAATTATATTATAACAATAAAAATTATAGAATATTGAACTACTAATTAATTAATTAAAAGATAGCTTATTTTTAATGATTTAAATTTTAACTTGATTATGAGTACACAAAGATCTCAGATGCAGCCATATCAATCATCATATATGGACGTTGTTAAAAGTGTGGTAAATACTATACATTTGCTTAGAGGCTGAATTTTAATATACATAAATTCATATGGTGAAGAATTAGAGTGTTTAATCATACTAAAATACGAGACATTTGAAATGCATGAGAAAACATCTCAAGAGTAAACAAACATCAAATTAATTCTTGAAAACTACAGAGTTTTTCGATAGTCACTTATAATACATGCAACGCAAGCACATATTTTTAAGTGTTAAAGGTAAATAATTTAATTTTTCAAAGAAATCTTTAAAGCTAAAGATCAAAACCATTTAATTCGATAAAGAAATCATAATGACGATAAATTTATTTGAGATATAAAATATTAATAAGACATCTTCAATTTAAATTATTTATATTTCTGGTTTCTATGAGAGAAGACATCATTTAAACGACTAATATTGCCTGATTAAATAAAAAATATATTGAAGGAGACTACTATTTGTCTTCAGTTTATGTTTGAAAAGATTAAGCAGCCCAAATAGATATTTCATTAAGTCGAGCTATAATGTTTGTCTGGAGATGACAAAATACAATGCCAATATTAACTCCCTTCAAATAAATTCAAGTATCTAATTGATGAAGGCAATATATCTAATCATTAAAGTAAATAAATCTCCTTTGTTAAAAAAGAAAACACACTTAGATTCGATAATAATAAAATTTTTTAATGTCTCGTCCTACTAGTTTATACTCTGTATCAGAATCTCCATTTATAGGAATTTTATCATGCTGATTTTTGTTTTGTTGATATCATTCACGAAATAGAAAATAACTAGGAATTTTGTTTGCAATTTACAATCATAATTTTAAATTTCTTATGTCAATAGTTGCTAGCTTTATATCGATGCACAAGAAACAATCACATAAATAATCAATTTAATTGCCTATTATTTATCATTAAAAGTTCATTACATAATATAGCTTTGGTATTTGATGCTAGACTTAAATCACAGTTAACTGTCCACTTCAAATGAGCGGAGTTTAATTTATCTTTTGAATAATTATATTCCCAGCATTTGTATACTAGTTATTAAAAGATAACGTAATAAAGATAATAATAAAATTCTTTTTATAATACGCATTTGTTATTTTAAGATCTAATGAAGATCTTAAATACTTGGTAAGTATTATAGTTAATGCTTAGAAAAGCTGGATTTAATTATACTATAAATATTTATGTATTTATATTCATTCATAAAGCCTTGAAGTTTCTATAAAATTAGTTATTGAGTAGATACAATAAAGATACAGTCAAGATATCAATTTAGAAGCGGCTTCAAACTGCACAACTTGAAAAACTTAGCTAGAGAAATTGGGAAAAAAATCAAATTTATATTTTTAACTTGCGCCTTGTTTTATCAGTTACAGTTAAGTTAATAAATATATTTATTAACTATATTTAAAAAATAACGCATGCAACTAAATAGGAAAATAATTTTATCTTGATATTTTCCTAGTAATTGGTTTTAATTTATTTAAAAGATTTGTTTTTGTATTTTACATACCTCTCATTTCGAATGCATTATATTGATAATGTTATTAAAGAATAAAGCGAAGACTGAGATGGATAAAGTAACGTTAAATTTAATGAAAAGAGCTTCACTCAAATAATAGAATAAAATAGGGAGATAATTCATAAAACATAGACTGGTAAAACTTAAGAAGTAACATATCCTCAATTATGAATAATAAGAGAAAAACTATAATTGAATAGGGAAATTTATTTGATATAAAAGTATTAGTATTTAAATGTATAAAAATGATATCGCATTTCCATTAATATATTAACCTTTATATCTTCTGCCATCTGTCCTTTCTTTATGTAGTTTCCTTTCTATTCTTTGATCTTTCGAGTCTTCCGTCTATGCTTTCAAAGATCTTAACCAGTCTATTCCTCAAATATATTCATATTTAGTTTTGTTTTTTTATAGCGTACTAATTTTATTGAGAAACTGGCATCATCCGCTCAGGCATTGTACATATATTATTAAATAAATTATATTAATTATTTATACTTTGGTATAATTAAATTTTGAAAGTTGTTTTACATTTACTTATAAAGATGTTCTATACTCCCAATAAAAATTATCATGTCTATGAAACAAGGAAAATTAATTGCATTTACAGATGAAATGTAATAGTTTGATAGAAATATAAGATCATCAGAGAGTCTTCTAAGAAATGGAAAGCTCAAAATAAAAATTAATTCAAAGAAGGCAATATTTCTGAGAAATGATAAGTTAATCAACTAAATATAGGGAATAAAGAATGTGATAGAGGCAAAATATTTTGGAGTAATTATAATTATAAAAACTATATAAATGGAGAAAAGTACTTGGAAAGATATAATAAAAGAAACAACATGTTACTATCGACAAACTAGATCTGACAACCCAACATTCAGTGAAACAGTAAAGGTGACTTAGATATTTTCATGATAAATACTAATATACACTTCTCAAAGCATTAAAAACCCCAAAACCCTTTCAGTAGTTTGATTGAGTTTTTGATTGATAAAAGTAGACTATTAGTGCATACTTTATTAGGGTTTTAATAGGGTTTATGTAGGGGTTTAATGTTTAAATATATTGAATATTAGTGTGTATTAGAGGTGTTTTATTTTTACTATTCACTTAAACAATACTTTTGCATCATGAGGCAACTTCCAAAATTTAATTCTCCTATCCAGCTTACAATTTAGTCAATTGCATGCTTCGCTCTATGGTTAGGCTTAATGATTATCTACTCAGCCATATCTTTCATTTTACCTTTTATCTTATTCTAGTCTAAATATTGCTGTATTCTATATTTTGAATCTTTCTCCCTCTTACAGCTATAATAATCATTTCTTGGCATATTGCATTCAGCAATAATTGCTGCTAGTGCCCATACATCCCACTTAATATCATCATCTCTTCAGTCCTCCCTTTCTAGAAAGTATCTAGGAGTACCATAAACGTTGCCAAGTCCTGAAGCTTCAACTCTTTATGATCTATTGAAATAAATTATTAATACTCTGAGAGGTGAAAAATCAAGCATAATATTCTCTGGCTTCAAGTCTTTATGAAGATACCCTAAAAGGTGCAGCTCTTCAATGCCTTTGCAAACATTTGTAAGAATAAGGGGTACTTACTTTGTAATCCTTTAATCTTATATGTAGTCTCTTAAAGTCATTTAATATAGAGGGAGACGAAAAGCAACATGATCTATAGCAAGTAAAATTGCATCGAGCTTAATTATAAATATGCACTGTCTATCCCTTGCTTTAGTAAGAGCTTAGTACTCATTGACGAATTCCATTTGATACTTGTCATCGCATTTAAAGTAGTTGAATGGATAAATCTTGTAGGCGAACTGCTTATCAGTTATGACCTTTTTCTCAAACTTGTCCTCAAGTATAAGATAACTTTCCTTACATTCTTTAAGGTCAATTACATTTAAAATTGGAAGCTTTAGTGCTTGTATCTTCAGAGTGATTTTCACTATCTCAGAAGCTGGAAGGTTTCTCACTGCTTTAATAAGCTTATTTTCTTTCTTAACTCTTTGTTCCAAGGATTCTAAAGGGTCTCTTGGCTTTCTTTTTTGAAGGAAGACCTCATTCTCAGACTCTGCTTTAATAAGCTTATTTTCTTTCTTAACTCTTTGTTCCAAGGTTTCTAAAGGGTCTCTTGGCTTACTTTTTTGAAGGAAGACCTCATCAGTCTCAAGATCTATGACATCAAACTTCTTGCCATTATGGTTTTATAGGTGAACTTTTAAATCCCTTGAATGGTTATATTGTTTATTGCAATAAGGGCAAAAATATTTTCCATCTATCTTATCATGCTTAAGATAGAGCTTTGGCTTGTTAGAATGCTACTCTAAGATATGACGCTTAAGAGCAGATTTATAAGTGAAGTTCTTCTCACACTCTTCACATAAATATAATGCTTTAATTTCTTTTTTCTCTTCCTCCTCTACAACCATTTTTATTGGAACTTCGCATTGAATTTCTTAGGTCTGCATTTCTATTTAACAACTGAAATATTATTCAAAGTCTGAGACCTAAGGCTAGAGAATTTCAGGTTCATATTAGGTAGAGGCATCACAAGTCTCAATTTTCTTTTAATTCATGAAAGAAAGTTTTTGCTGGCTAATACCAAGCAACGCCGCTTTTCTTAGTAAGTTGCAGCTTATTTTTTATAAGTACTAATAATAATTATAAAAGCTGTTTAAATTCTATCTTTATACACAAGCAAGCTCAAAAATTTAGAGGTTTAATGGGAACAGAGTGAGAGACATTAGTTTTATATTTCTAAAATTTTGAGATAATTTATATATTATTTCATCTATTTTATACATTAAAATGCACCTAAATGTGTTTTGAGAAGTTAGGTGGTGCTCCTAAATCTGTTCTTGTAAATTTAGGAGGGGAGGTTTTTAAATTTAATTTTTTTTAATGCACCACCTAATACGGTTTTGAACATTTATTTAATTAATTAAGCTTTAAATAAATTAGGAGCACAACCTAATTAAATTAATTATTATTAGGAGCAATTTAATGGAGAAAGTTTGATAAAAATGGAAGACAAACTCTGAAACTTGGAGAAAGTTCCTCCATCTTTATCTATTTATCTGATTAAGGTTGATCTCCAAGTGGATCTCCAAATTTAGTAGTAAAATTTTAGTAAGTTCAGAATGGATATCCATAATTTTAAATTTCATAAACATTTTTAGAAACTGGAAGCAAGATGGAGTCATGAATGATGCAATGAAGAGAATTTAATCTCAAGATTTAATTTGAAAATTCAGGAGTAAAGATGATCTTTACAGATTCTAGGTATAGCAAGGTAAGTTATTACTTATAACTAACTTATTAACTATAGTTGGATTGTTCTCGCCAACATAGGAGGGTACAAAAATATCATTTTTATAGGCATTGCTAAGTGAAGAGAAAAAAGCTTTTAAGTTTAATGAAATCAGAATGATCGAAATACCTAACTACCCTGAAATTTCAGTAACAAACCTCTATGATGATGCTATGAGTGATCCAGATGTTGCTCTCTACCTTCCATCAAAGCTACAGCTCTCTAATAAGTTGCCAGAGAGAAACTTCTTCTTTGGTGTTCTTGCAACTCTGAAATCTGAGTACTTAAATGAAGTAATTTAAGAAGCTCACAAGAAAAGCTATAGCATTTCTCCTGAAGAAAAATAGAAGTAGGGAATTAAAATCAGCGACACCTGGCTGTAGGAACTGCAAAAGCATCCTTTCATCTCTAGACAGCTTAGTCTTCTAACTTTATAGAAAAACCTGGCACTTCTATTTACTTGATGAAAGAGCGGAGCAAATTAAACAGAGAGAGAAAAACTAAAGTAAAACATGAATTGAGTAAGAGGCTCTTCAAAGATTTGAGATGAACATAGATGCAGGTTTTGGCACTAAGAGAAGAAACATAGGCCCAAGCAAGCCCTAAGAGGAAGAAAAGAAAGAGAAGCCAAATCCCTTTGCGGGCAAATTTAATATGTGAACTTATTCATTCATTTAAATCTAAAACTTATTTATATACACAAAATCTTACTTCTCTTGCGCATACTTTAGCTTTCTCATCGCTGACTCTCTTAGCAGCACTCTTAATAAAATCTACTGTATCTATTTTTATATCATGCATCAGATGGTAGAGCAGCAATTTCTTATAATGACCTTTCAATAACCCCAATATAATTCAATTCCATTGAACTAAGTGCTGTAAGGAACATTAAATACAGGTGTTATATTTAGCCTTTCATATTCCTTCCTTGAGTCTTTAGTTTTATGAACTGACAAGTTATCAACGAATAGAATAATTTCTTAGTCAGCGTATTTGTCTCTGAGTTATTGCAAGAACTTAATATATTTATTCAGTCAATAAAGAACGAGGGTGAATAACATAAGTCTCGAGGCCACTTTCTTCACTTATTCCACCAAGAATAGCATGAGTTTATACCTTAACCTTTTAGTCATTAATTTCTATATTACTATACCTCTTGTACAAAGACCTTGATATAAAGGTATTGAATGTATGAACTTTATATTATGCTCTTAAGACCTCTGCATTTAATCGAATATATAATTAAAATTAGTCTTATAAAATGGAACATTAAAGTCAATCACTCTCTTAATGCGATTGACTGTCTTGTAAGATATTCCGTTCTTTTTATATATGTTAGCTATCGATTAAGCAGATATATGAAGCTCAGGAAATTGGCGATGAAACATCACAGCCCTCTAGGATAGAGAGAAATGAGCCCAGTATTTAAGAGTCTTATCATTAATAAGATAGTCAATATGATGCTGCTAAAATTTTCTAGTTCTTTTAGGCTTAGAATTAAGCTGCTATCTCTTTAAATTCAATGCTAATAGACAGTGAGACCTCACAGTTGCAGGAGATTTATGAAGTAGCCTTGCTATTGATGTATAATTAAGAAACGGTCTGAGTTGATCACCATATTAATTACATCCATAACGCAACTTAAACAATAAATTTATATAATAACTGTCATAAACTGACCCCAAACCTCGCATATACTCACTTAAAATACTAATATTAACATTAAACTCCTACATAAACCCTATTAAAACCCTAATAAAGTATGAACTAATAGTCTACTTTTATCAATAAAAAACTCAATCAAACTACTTAAACTGTTTTGGGGTTTTGATTATTATACCTAAAAAAGAGAAGGTTGTTTAAATGGAGACATAACTAAAAAAAAGTTGAATATAAAACTTCTTGTGATATCCTTTATAAAATTCAGACATAGAAAATATAACTTAAAGGAAGCAGCAGAGCAGGATTAATTTTAAAATCAATACAGAAATCTTGAAAAAAACTAGAATAGATATAGGTTAATATTGTAAGAATAGTAGGATGTAACAAGTTTTAAGAGAATTGAGATGATCTGTTAAATTAAGAAAAAGGCTTTTTATAACAAAGAAATTTGTTGATACAATTATGGAGATACACTATGGTTAAACAATCGTGAACTACAGAATAAGCCATTATAGTAGCATTCATAGGGCAATTTTAATCTATATTAGAAATTGCTGTCTAATAAAAAAACAGAAGACCCAATAGAAGTTCAGAAAAAAACTATTTGTGATTGGGAATATAGTAGAATTGTCTAGGACCAAAAAAATCGAAATCAAAATATAAGCTAATGAAATAGTAAGTCAACAGAATTTGAAGAAAAAAGAGTAATACCAGAGTTTCTTAGATTAAAATATCTGAAAAAAATTACTGATTAGCAGTTGATGAATGGCACTAATTAAAATGTAAGTTAAATTAAAAAATTGAACTAAAATTTTAATATTCGTCAGATTTTATTATAGAAAACATAAATTATGCTAATAATGTATATTTAAATATTTGTCTTCCCAGAGCGAGAAATTTCTTATGCATTTTTCTCGCTTAAGGAAGTATCTTAAAAATAAATTTTATTATTGATTTGTTTTAATTTTTAAATTAAGTGATGTTTAACAATAAAAATTATTAATAATTAAAAATAGAAAAAGATTATTATTGAAGTTGCAAGGTTTTTAGTAATATTTATCATCACTTAAATTTTACATTATTCTTCTAATAAAACATACAATATTAAAAATTTTTGCATCTATTACTATTCTATAGGATGTTATTATTCCTGGTATCAAAGTATTTAAAACATTCTTAGTTTTTATTTTTATGTTTATTCATCAGTAGTTACTCACACATCACCTTGAGTTATCCTGATAATCATATAATTTCTAGTCATTTAATATATATTACAAAACCAAGAAAATGTTTGTTTTATTTTTTCGCAAAAAAATGTACACAAGTATATTTATGAATTTTATTATTACAATCTCGCGATTCTTAAAATTTTAGCTCATTCTAAATATTTTATTTAAAAAAGGGAGGTGACTATAGTAAAAGAAGTCTGAAAAGAGTTAAAGAATAAGCAGAGCGGTTGAGAAAAATGATGAAATTAAAATGGGTATTATAATATGCAAATAGAAATACCTTGAAGGAACATGGAAAACCTTTGACCTTAAGAAAAAACTGATTTGAGAGCCATAAAATCTTCTTGGGCCTCGTTTATGGTCATGCCTAATCAAAACTACGATTTTGATAGTGTATTCTTGAATAAT